>WYDI02021366.1:8839-19345 GCA_009867235.2 Psittacus erithacus | reverse complement strand
GTTGGAGCTGGCGTTGGAGCTGGCGTTGGAGCTGGCGTTGGAGCTGGCGTTGGAGCTGGCGTTGGAGCTGGCGTTGGAGCTGGCGTTGGAGCTGGCGTTGGCTCCAAGACAAGCGTCGCTGAGAGCTGCTTGCTCTGAAACACAGGCTGGAAAACAGGGCTGTGATGGCAGGGAGATTTCATGTGAAGTTGCAGTGCTGGCGTGGCAGGTGAGAAAAGAAACGAGTTAGTGACTGTTGCAGGTGTGTGGCAATCAGGGTCTCCCCGCACACATACACGTTTTTTCTTACTGATACTGAGTAGTATTAAATCTTTTAACCTTTTCATTGACAGGAAACAGACTAGCGACTGGGCCATGGCAGATGAAAGAGGGGACATAAATTTGGAGAAAGCTTTAATTCTGTGAGAAAGGAAACAAAGAACATTCTGCAGATTGAAGCAGAGTTGATACTGGTCTCACTGTGATCATTGATACAGAAAGATAGCGTTGAAACTCAAAAATTTCTTTCCTCTAACAAAACTGCTTTTCATCTCTACCGAAGCAGTTTGTGTCCTGCCTCTTTGCTAGAAAGATGTGGTATATGTTATTTGCAGCACACATAACTCCTTAGCTTGCCCTGTGAGCAGTATGTTTTCCCTAACTGAGAAGTGCTCCAGCAGCAACAGGCTCCCTGTCTGGCAGTCACCATCCTGGGCTGAGTTGTGTTCTGTTACCAGATAAAGCTGTGCTGTGACAGCCTAATGCCACTGTGGCACCTTATCTCTTTACAGCCACCATCCTATAGCTATGTACTTGCTGATGTCACTCTACAGGGACATGTAATTGGGCTCCAGAGCAGTTTTTCTGCTGGGCCATTTCCTTTGACACAAAGATCTGCATTGCATAAAGACAAGCCAAAGGCATTGTACATACTTCTGAGTGTTTTCCCACTTAAGTTGGTTAGTTTGTGCTTTACTGCCAGTTTTTACGGGCCAACTGCTCATACTGGACTTTGCAACAGCTGTCACTAGGCAAAGCTGCCTTGATGTGACAGGCACATGTGAGTGGGTTGGGGACGAAAGCTTTATAAAACTTTATATCCCTCCAAGGCTTTCCTAAGGCATCCCAATGAGATTGTGTCTTTTGGGCTCACACTGCTTATGTGGCAGATTGGGAATACATTTCTGATCACTGTGCTGCATTTAGGCCAGTGGTTTTTCTGGTCAATCTTACCACCTTATGATTCTACTCAGACTGCTTCTAACATTTCCATTTCCTAAGAAGCAGCAAAGCCATTATGTAAAAAAGAAACTGCATTTTGTAGGTACAGTTTGGTTGTTTCTTTCCAGAAGCATGGCTTGCAAGGCCCATGAAAGTGTTCAGGAATTAACTGCAGCTGACTAGGGACAACACAGTGAAATTCTGAGAGCGCATGCAAGGCGTTAAATCATTAGGAAAGGGCAAAAGGAAACTTCCGGCTTTTACTGGCAGCCATTGTGTGTGTGCTTCAAGCTCTAAGATGTCTTTATGCACTACACCTCAAACTTACATTACTTCTATGTTCAGAAAACTGAGCTGGTTTTGTTACTTTTAATGATCTTTTTCTGGTTGACTTTGAACTAGTAAGATTCTCCTAGCAGAAAATAAGTTAACTCTACTAACACATATAAAATGCCCGAATGAGGCAATGTTTATAAAGCACAAAACAACTGAGGAATACCTGCTTTTTATTTCCTGGACAAATACAGCACATTCCATCTCAGGAGTAAGGTGGAAATTCCCCAAACACTGCATCTTTCTTCATGCTCCACACCTTAGAATTCCCACATAAGATCCCAATTTCTGTGTTCACGCCAAAAGATTCCTCTAAAGACATGAATACACTAGCTGGCATATTGTTCACACTCCGTAGTACCTATCTGACCATTCAGTCAGTAGGATCACCATTTCACCCCATCAGCATTTGGCAAGTGCTTGTAGCAATATGCTTTCAAGGTCATTATCGCACTTAACTGCAAACATCAAACAGCTGAGAAAAAAACCTGAGTGCTGCCCAAGACTTTAGGTTTGACTGAGTAATTGTCCATGAATCTACAAGTATATTATGGCGTAATATACTCAAAATTGCTGGTATGCGTTCTTTAGCCATTTTACAAGGTTTTGGGTGTAACCTCTTCCACTGTGCATGGCAGATTTATACCTTGTGAGAGTTCCTCATTTGATGAGAATTCAGAGTGTTTGTGTGCTCTCCAGTTTATAAGCACATGAACAGAGTTGTGTGTGCCAGTGTATGCCAATGGGTGCTTACTAACTTAAATAGCCTTTAGAAGGTTAAATATTCATGTCAGAGTGTCAGGAAAGGTCGTACAGTAAAGTGCAATCCATGCCATTCAGGAGGCTGTCATATCATCAGAGCCAGCAAAGCCTTTTACAGCACAGTGCAACTCACTTACATGGAAGAGGAATCTATGTATTTCTCTGCAGGAGCAGCATGTTGCTGATGCTGTTTTTGTGAAGAGCCACTCAAGCAAACTTGAGTGTTTCAGGGAAGAAGAAGGAATTTAATACTCCCTGCCAAATCCTCACCGGAAGCATTGCCCCAAAGTATGCTGAGAAGTGTGCAGATAGAAGCCCAACCACGCCTTACCTTCACCAGGTATACCATGGGTTCCACTAAACCAGTAGGAGCACACTTTGGTAAAGCTCTTTGCAACCAACACTTAAAGCAGCCAAGTGATACTGTTAATGTCTCTGGCATCCCTCAGTGTTTTTGCTATACTATGGCAGCAATTAAAACACAGATTAAGACAAAAAGTTGGTGTGTCCCATGAAGGAGGAGCACACCACCTTCCAACACTCTCTGCAGTTAATGAAATGCTGCATGTTAGTCAGCTCCATTTCTCCTGACTGTTTCACTTTTTATATTTAACATTTTGACTGGGGGAAAATAAAAAAAAAAAAACCAAAAACAACCAAACCAAACAAACCTGATTTTCCCCTCTCCTCTAGTTTCCAATATAGCCATTTTGCAGCCAGTTTCTTTTTCTTCTTTCCCCTGCTATCACTTAATTTTATTTTGACTGATCCCCATGTAGTCTTGCTCTCAGATTACCTGCTCTTAATAACTTCTAGGGATCTGCAGCTTACCACCTTGCTCTTTGAACTGCCGCCAGTATTCTCTCCATCTGGTCCTAATTTAACAGGATTTCACATGTAACTGGGTATGTTTCTGTGAAATCTGGACATTCCTTCCAAAATTTGCAAGGTCAGATATGTGAACATTGCATGCCAGTGTTTTAAGCAAGCATGCCTTTTCTGTGATTAGAGTGATACTTCATGAACTTATTCCTAATACATTCAATACTGTATTGGGGAACATACAGGAGGAGTGGGAATGGGGGCAGTGTCAAAATTGACCAGTGAAAGTAAAAGCCACCATTTTTACATTCAGTGAGCGCGTTGTAGCATACCAGTAAATTGAAGCTGTGATAATAAATAAATAAATGACATTTCCAAGGCAATCTGGCACTCTTAAAGCACTACTGTGTAGCTAGAAATCAGAAGGAGACATAGTAATTTTTTCTCTCCTATCTTTTCTCCATTCTTCAGTACCTAGTAATTTGAATGTATGTCAGGTCTGTGCTGCAGTTAAGCCATGGTAAAACATCACAAAAGGTTATCAAAGACTGTCTACTGAAGTGTGACTGTGCCTCCTCTGTTCGGGTGTAAAATCTCCAGAGGTTTGTAGTTGCTGAGGCAAAAGACAATGCAGAAACACTGCCGTTGTAAACCCTGCTTCTCAAATCTGAATCCAAATGGGAACTTATGCACATAGGGGAGAATTAAACAGAAAAAGTATATTAAAAAATAATTCAGTAGCTTTATCCACATCAAGTAATTGGCTGTCTGTCTTTTCACACATACACACACACAGAGGCTGCCTTCAGGTTTAGACACTATGGAGACCATGCTTGTGGAGCCTAAGGGATTTGAGATTGAGGCAGCCAAGGATCAGTGAAGAAGATAACCCCTGATAACCTCAGGTGGTGAGCTGTAGGAAGGCAAAGTCTGTTTCGTTTCGGTAGACTGCAGACTTACTCCTTGCTGCAGTATGAAATTACTTGCTTTCAAAGGGGAAGCAAAGCTGCAGAGCAAGAACTAATTGAAAAAAGAGGGTGGTTGTTAGCTTTCCCCCAGAGACCTGTACTCAAAGACTACACTGCTTAGTAGCAATATTTCTATCCCCCTTTCTCTGCATAGGATTGTACAGAGACGTAAACAGTTATTCCCGCTTAAGAAAGCGCTGGCTTTGCAACTGCTGTTGTGCTCCTTTGCAGGCAGGTTCTCTTAAGATCTTCAAGAATAGGCTGGGATAGCTGAGCCTGATTCCTGCATGTGCTGCTGGTTAGAACAGATCTTGGGGTGCTCTGATCCAATGTTAATTTTGCATTCAGTCTAAATGGGTTGGATAAAACATAAATTAAAAAAAAAAAAAAAAAAAGAAGTCCTCAAGGAAATCTTCCAAAACCACTTGAGTAGATGACATTCTGACACCCCCCTTTTCCCCCAGAGTCAGCAGGCTCCACCAGCTAGAGTAATGCCAGCCACTTAGCCTTCAGGGCAGGCACTGAGAGAAGGAGCCAAATCAGGGCACAGCTGAAACACAGCTTCACTTTGCACATGAAAACTGACCCAAATCACTTTTCCCTCTAATTTTGCCTCCTTATCTTACTTTGTCTCTTCCTTCAATCCCATTTCTTTTCCTACTCTGCTTCTTATTCCTAATGAAAAAGCTTGTGTAGCCATGCTTTATATTTGACAGTCTCTCTCGTGCTCTTCCTAACAGCCTTAACTCATCACTAGGCAGTGAACAGGGGGCCTGGTGATACTTGGTTTTTCCAGGTTTAATGAGGACCTGGAAACAGCAAACAGACTCTTATCAGTGCCCCCACAAAGAAAGCCCTCTCTGATGTGAGCTGACCCCTTAGCAGGTGCTAAAGAATCCACAGGGCAGTGGGAGAAAAGGGGCATATTGGGAACATCCCAACCAGAGCACATGCAATGACCACATTTGCATCTTGATCACTGGGGAGTCCAGCAACTGCAGCCCACAGCTGCAAGAAACAGGACTGCCCCATTTTCTGCCTAGCTACTCACTCTCCATGACATTAATATGTTTGTCCCCAGCATGCAAGTGACAACTTCAGCCCCCTACAGCCCTCCTGGTTTGCCTGATCTGCCTAGTGCTATAGGGCTTTCTTTAGTCATGTGGCCTTTGTCCCACAGCAAATTTCTTGTAGTGCAGAAATCCTCTTTTCCATGGTCTCCATGAAAAATGGTGATAAACAATTACAATGCTGAAGCAGGAAATATAATTACATTCTTCCATGACGTATGAATTTACTGAAATAACCTTCCTAAGTAAGAAATCCTAGCCAATCTTTTTTTTGTGTTTATTTCCTTCTTGCCTCATATCTCTCCCTTCTGTAAGCCCAGGTATTCATTTTCAAATGCACTAACTTCAAAATTCACCTGCAGGTGTCAGATGTTCAGTAATACCGTCTTTTAATTCCTTTAAGCCTACATATTTATTAATAGCTAAACACTACTTTCTTCATGTTAAGAAATACCAACGTGTAATGTAAGCACTTCTCATTTTAGCAACCAGCTTTTTCTCTGACACTTCTTACCACGTACATTTGTTACCAGGAGAGAGGTCTTTTCACTGCTGAGAAATACCAAGCTGTACAAAGCTAGCATCATAAGCCTGATTTGTATGCTCAGGCAGTGTTCAGCTTAAGAAAGAAGAAAATGTGAAAGGCTAGCAGGCATTAAGAGCACAGGCTGGTTGCCCCTTTGCTAACTGAAGTGTGCACTTTTTCAAATTTGATGCTGAATAGCCAAGCCATCACCCAGGGAGAAGCTGGACCTATACAAGCATCCTTAATAGGATGTGTCAGTGGCTGCAGAGATGTCCAGAAACACTGCTTGTTACTGTGCAGGCACAGGAAGCAACATGTTGGAGGGCAAATCAAAAGTATTTGTGAGAGGGGAAGAAGCAGTAACTTAGCTGTCTTTACTCACCTAAGGTAATGAATCAACATCATCAAACTGTGGCACTAGTAAATTCTCAGATAGGTTTTCAAGTGCTTGTATTTTCAGTATAAATCACTTCCAGTACCCTGCGGCTAGAAATTCTTGCTTTGGTAGCTTCATCACCAGTTCGTAGCCTGTCAGGCAGTCATACCCACTTCCTTCCCTGTGAGGAAAGCTAGCTGCTCCTGTGTGGTCCAGGGTCATTCGGCACTGTACATGGGCCCACTCTCCTCCGTGTCCCCCACCTATAGCTCCAAGACCATTGCTTTGTGGGGTTCCCCAGTTTGCTGCTGTAATGGCAGAGTGCTGCATTTTTTTGTGGGGGGAAGCTGGGAGTCAGTTTTTGCATGCCCTGGGAAGTAGCATAGAGTAGCAGAGGAAGCTCAGCCTGCCTGGATGGTCACAGGAAGCCAAGCCTGGTGCAGAGTTGCCCAATGGAACCTGGTCCCTGAAACAGACTATCTGCATCACCGCATTTGTGTTGCATGTCACAGTGTTAACACCTGGCCACTGCATCTGGGTCAAGAAAACTGATTTGCCAATCAAAAATACAAAATCATGCAGGTTTTCTGTAGCTTCATTTCTTAAGATGGCTGGACCTCTTTCTTCCCTTGCCACTGAGGCATTTATGAAGTCTCATGGGTTCCTAACATCTAATAAGACAGAAGTTTGCTTTACTGCTTCTAGCCTTTTCTAGGACCTCCCTACTTTATTCAGCCACCTTTGTTCTCAAGTCATGCAGCATTGCTGCTTCTCCACCATGTTTCTTTGTACTTGACAAGAAGATTAAAACCTTAAAATGGACTGTCACTGACTTATGAGCTTGTAAGTCCTATTTCTAGAGGAAATCAGGCAAAGAGTCCTTGTGTCCAATTGCAGTCTGTTAGGCTTACCTGCACTAGTAAACTGACAAAGTTTCCTTGTCTGAGCTTTCTTTTCATTTCCAAAACAGCTTCTGGCAAATCCATCAAATGAAATGAGGCTTAAGCAAGATCTGTCCCTTACTCCAGCTATTCACTGTGCCTATTTTCTTGAAGTATAGATGGAGAATGAGGCTTGGGTCATGGCACCACTGAAATTAGCTAAGCTTCTGAAAGATTTTCAGAGGTCATCAGTGTTCCTAATAGTAGGGGAGGGAAAAACAATACGATTATTTTCTGTCTATTTTAATGACTTTTGAAAGCTTTCAGTGAGCACACAAATTACTGTAACTAAGAATCAGGAACTGTCAAGAAGATGGGATTTCTACATAGCCCTTAACAAAAATGCTTTTCCATTCTTCGAATATCTCTACTATTAGGGCAGACATCTCGAGTATTCTCTTGTATTGAAACAGAAGTCTTCCATTACACACTCCATTTCAAACTGCAGCAGACTGAACTGTAAGTTTAATTATTGGAATACCCAGATCACCAAAATCATACAGTATAATATCTACAACAGGAGGGCAAGATTTTTTTCTTTGTTTTTTCCATCTGTTTTGTGTGAGTTTTTACTTGTAACAGTAATTATGCTCAGTCCCAACAATTTTACAAGGAAGAACTAATTATGACAAATCACATCTCTTTTTTCAGGCATAATAGCACAGAAAAGTAAATGAAGCCACTAAAACCATCCCTTTCCCATCATGTTATATTCTGTCTTCCATAAATCTGTTATATTCTATCTTGCTGTTATTCAAGCTTCTTCAGCTGTTCCAAAAAGATGGCTTGCAGTTGCTAGAAAGCTCCAAATTCCCACCTTCAACGTGCTGGTGATCCCTTGTTCATGCAGCAGCACTGCATGTCATCCAGCATAGTTAGCTGCTCTCATTCTTAGCTGGTTTTCCATCCCCTTGCACCGATGAATTTGCAGAGGACACTGTCATTGCACCTCAGCCCCTTTTGGCTGTGCTGCACCCACTAAGATTATAATTTATCACTCTGGGATTCATTTTGATATTGCAGCTGACCAGTGCTGGACATGGTGTTTCAAAGGAGGCCTCAATATGTCACTTGAGACTCTTTAAGTGTCTCTTGCCTTCCTGCTACAATGGCCATGACATAGCTGAAGAACTTCCCCACAGTTGTGCCCCACCAGTATTCTGATCATCCTGTAACTGGCATATTCTCACATGATTTATTTCTCCTGCACTACCTCTGATGTATTTCCAGCTGATAACAAAGAATCCAGCTGCTGATTCTGAAGAGCATAATCTTACCACTTGAGGTTACTGAAACTCATGCTGTGTCATTGCTCTCATCTCCTTGCATAATCCAGTTCTAACTCTTGTGCTAAAAATTATTAGTAAAAACGTAAACAAATTATAACCCACAGGACATGGTAGATCAGTCCTGTCTCTGAATGGGCTGTTGCTGTTAGCACCTACCACCTCTGTCCTTCGTTCTCTAAATCAGCTATTCCTCAGCTTCCCAAACTGAGTAACAATAAGTCAGTCTTCGTTGTTTTGTTGTTTTAAAATTACTTTACTGAACAGACATTTTCTTTCTGAACCTCACCATTTCCTTAACTAGATGAGGAATGTAATCCCCTCCACCCAAGAACAGGTTTCACTGCCACGATGCTTTTCTCCCTGAATATTTCTGTCCATCGTGTTATCCTGTTTTCATCTCGCCGTGTGTTCTCTTCCTGGGTGCTAAATGCAACAGCAAGAATTATTCTTCAGCTTTTCCTCAAATTATAGCAGTAGCAATCTTAGCAGTTATTAACAGCTTAGAAGCCCCTTATTAGCTTGTGTCTCTTATCTGGAGAAAAATGTAGCAAAGTAATTTTGATTTTCTTTAAGTAGTTGAAGTATGAGTTAACAATGAAATCAGGCATAAAAAGGACATTAAAAAAGGAAAAGAAACACAAACACACTCAGCAGTAAAAGTATGGAAATTCAGAGCCTCAAAGAAAGATACCAGGTTGATTATGATGCTTCAGGATGTACCATCCAGATGTCCTGCTATCAGTTTCTTGCTGCCTGCAGTACTTGAAGAAAATTCTAAGTTGAGAGAGGAGAAGATCTGTTACGGGAGGAGAGCTGAGCATTGTGAAACAATGACAGTCAAAAAGAATGAAGCCATTTCTATGGGGGACATTCTAAAAACACAAAGAAATACGCCATGGCTCCTAGGAAGCAGCCCTTCGTTATATATGGAAGAGCCTAAAAAAAGGTGAACAAGAAAAATGCACATAAAGTGGCCAAACAGTGCCATCTGGGGCCTGCTGCCATAAGAATAGGATAAGCAAAAGTTAACCTGCTTTTCCCACTCAGAATGAACAGAACTCTAATCTGTGGCAGGTTTCAATTATTTGCACGGGGCCAGTGCTGGAGTCTGGCACTGACCGTCACGCACCAGCCCATTAGCAGCTGGTGCTGCTCCAGGAAAGGAACACCAGCACAGCCCTACATGCAAGAGCCATAGCCAAGTAGCAGCTTTGTTGTGTTTTCTCAATGCAAAGATTTTTTTCATTCGAAATTTGGAGAGAACCAGAGATTGCACAGAAATCAAGGGAAGAAGAATATGGCATAGCACCACGGGAGAAATGTTTTCAGACCCTACTGTTTTATTATGCCACCAAACATGGTTTTATTTTACAAAGCCTCCAGAGCACAGTGTTCTCGCATTTAAACCAAGTATTTTCAAACGGGTCTCTGAGATTTTTCTTAAGGACTACAGTGAAGCTGCAGCAGCTGACAGGTACCTTTTTTGATTAAAGCAATATTCTGCTAGAAATCCTGTGGTATTCTATCTCTGCTGGGAATCACTACAATGAAGATGGTCTACTTCTTGGACACAGCGCAAGTGTTTACATTGGTGTCTCACCCTGTGGATGACATGGGACACAGCAAGCACCACCACGCAGTTTTTTATACAAGAAGTAGGAATGTGCTTGTTTCCCAAGCTGGTGCAGCTCATGTGAATGGGAACAGAAGTCTCTTGGAAGAACAGTTGCTCTGTTTCAGAACTGCCAAAGGAGTGTGCAGGAGCAAAGCACCTGGTAGTGCCATCAGTCAGCCATAGATCCAGTGTGGGCTCCTGCAGGAATGCAAGCTTGATGGATGTCTGGAGGAGGCAGGGAAGGTTTGTAGGCTTTTCAGCAGAACATAGAGACCCCAGAGATGGGCCAGATCTGCTGAGCTGGATGTTGTGCAAACACAACAGAGTGTTTGGAATTTCTTAATCCCAAAGTTGTATATACAAAAAAAAGTAGGAAAGTAACAAAGGCAATACATTTTTGCATTCCTTTCAGATGCATTAGATGTCTCTGAAGGGTAATCAGTATTATGTTAAGACTCGCAGCTTAAACTCAATGAAATAGAAAAGAGGAATCAGAGAATGTGGTCTTCAGCAAGAATCATAGAATCGTAGAATAGTTAGGGCTGGAAAGGACCTTAAGATCATCTAGTTCCAACCCCCCTGCCATGGGCAGGGACACCTCACA
>WYDI02021364.1:0-103813 GCA_009867235.2 Psittacus erithacus | reverse complement strand
CCAAAAAATCAAAAACACAGCACTGCACCAGCTACTAAGAAGGAGAAAAATGACTGCTACTGCTGAACCCAGGACAGGACTGCAGTGACAGGACCAGGGGTAATGGGTTAAAACTTAAACAGGGAAAGTTTAGATTGGATATAAGGAGGAAGTTCTTTACTGTTTGGGTGGTGAGGCACTGGAACGGGTTGCCCAGGGAACTTGTGAATGCTCCATCCCTGGCGGTGTTCAAGTCCAGGTTGAACAGAGCCTTGGGTGACATGGTTTAGTGTGAGGTGTCCCTGTGCATGGCAGGGGGGCTGGAACTAGATGATCTTAAGGTCGTTTTCAACCCTAACTATTCTATGATTCTATAGCACACAGTTTCAAACCATGCACAAATAATATGTGTTCACTTATAAAAGATAAGGCTTAGACCTTTGGTCTGCCTGCTTTCTGACTGCAATCTTACACTTCTGCTTTTCTGTCTTGGCATTTTATCATGTCAAAGTGGCCTTTATCTATGCTGCGTCTTCTCTAGCTTTTCTTTCTCCCCTAGGTACTGATTTGGTCCTGAATTTCTTTGGGCATTGAAGACTCCTAAGTAACTTTTTGTCTAAGGACAGAATAAGATGAACTACAGAACACAGCAGAGGAATGCTGTCCTAAACTCAGCATAAGCCTCTGGTCATTAGGACTGTCCTATCTTTTCTGTGATCAGTGCACATCATCCTTGTGAGTGTGCATGATGGCCTTGCTACAGCCTTGCATTTGGGGCAGCACAGGAGTGTAGAATCATGCCCATCTTGAATCAAATTTTCCAATGCTTGGGTCCACAAGTCTGCAAAAAGCTGAAGTGTAACTTGGATGTACTTGAACCTGCTTCCAGACTTTTGGTTTTTTTCATTGCATGTATTTAAACAAGGCAAGTCCAGGTTGGGCGGGGCTTTGAGCAACCTGATCTAGTGCAAGGCACCCGTGCCTATGGCAGGGCGTGTTGGTACTACATGATCTGTAAGGTCTTTTCCAACCCAAAGCATTCTATGATTCTATGAAACACAAACGCATCAAGGTTTACTTAAGTCAACTAAAGGATTAATGATTCCAGATCACAAGTGTACATCATGTAAGTTTAAATCCAGAAGATCAGCTCTGTTCCCCTTGGCTCACAGCTCCCAGGAGCAGTCTATGTATGAGTGTATCTGAAGTCCTTCTCAATGCTTTCAGCAGAGCAGGTTCAGCCTGATGAGAATGGTGAGTTTCCTGAAAGAAGAAACAGTCTGTTGCACTGAAACTCCAGCTAACTGGAGAGCTTTCAAATGAAAAGAAGAAAAATAAAAAAAAAGAAAAAAAAAAAGAAGAAAAATAAAAAAAAGAAAAAAAAAAAGAAAAAAAAGAAATCCAGATATAACACGCTCTGTAATCCTTCAGAACCTGATGATCTAAGTTCTATAACTGATTTATAGACAATCTTGAAGATTTTTCAGGGTTGCATTAAACTCTGCACATACTTATGTAAAAAGTACTTCCTAAGTAACTACAACACAACCTTCATGGCCAGCCAAGTAACCTATTAGACATTCCCCAAACAATGGGACATCAGGAAGCATTCTGGCACAGATACTAACATATGCACCAGCTAATTTAGTTTGTTCCAACAGCATAAGGTAGTGATAAAGCTTTTTGTAAGCTGTCTTTAGTATTTTGCAAAATACATCTTGGCCAAATGGATGATTCTGGGTTTTGTGTTCTCTTTTTTGAGTCCAGGAAAGTATGTTTTACCCTGAACAATCACATTAATATAAAAAACACTTCTATTTAGATTGAACACTGCTGCCTTCTCCCCTGTCAATACCCATGTGTTACTTCATGTTTTTAAAGGAAAATTAACCTTCCTCTGTCTTTAATATAAGTGCTAAAGGAATACTTTTCCATATTCATTCCAATTCAAATTTTATTCCAAAGTTTGGAATGAAGACAAGTATTCCCTAATATGTCCCTCTGCCCCTTACAGTATCTGGTATACTACAGAGGAGCAGGGCTGAAGCCAATATGGACTAACAGTAAAGTTCAGACAAAGCACCACATGCTTGTGTTGCAGCAACTAGCTATAAGAATGGTCTGATCTTATATAAATTGTAGACACCTTTCTCTGAACATAAGGCTTTGTTGCGCATCAAACTGCATCAAAAAGAAAATGTTTTCAAGTGTTTTCTTAGGAAAAAAAAAAAAACAAACAACAAAACAAACCAAAAACCAAAACACCAAAAAAACAAAACCCAAAAAGACTTTCTCCAATTACTTTGGTTTTTTCTGGACTTGAAGATTATTCCCCCAGTTTTCTGTTGGGGTAATTGGTACCATGAAAAACAAGTTGAGAAGAGATGCATTAAGCCTGAAATTTTCCCTGCTGTGCCAAAAAGCCATAAGCGGTTTGGTAGAAAATAAATGACTTAAATTAGGCTCCAAATCTCTTTCCGATAAAGCCATTTCATGGTTTAATAAAAACACTATGTTTTTGTGACTGGAACAGCTATGAAGCTCCCTTACCTAAGCAGTACATCACAGGTTACATGACAAAAGTATCCATTTGTGGATACAGTATTACTGCTGCAATACTTTCCTGTCCTGGGAGCCTCTTGACCTTTCATTTAGAAAGATGACCTCTTCTCATAATCATTCCTTAGTCCCAGACTGTCAATTGTATAGCAGTAAAGATGAGGATATGTAGCCCTTAAGATATGAAATATTGGCATTTAGAAATCACACAGTAGTCTTATTTGATTACTGTCATGATCTACTCCAAAACAGAATTAAAAATTATTCTAACTGATCTAATTATTCTATCCCAATCTAATTGTCTGTAAAATGACCAATACCTTTTACTTTTTATTTTCAGACATTGTCAGACACCACTGCCTTTTGTCTAGCAGTTTACTTAATTGACTACCTCTGTATGAAGCTATAAAAGAAGAGAACAAATAATAATTTGAATCCATACACAGAATGCTTTTAGTTTTTTGTTTTGTTTTTTTTTCCCCTCTTGTTATAAGTGTTAGTCTGTATTTCCATGGTCTTTCTGAAAAGGTATTAAAAAAAATGAGTTTTACATGATAAAAAAGTGAAATAATAAGAAAAATTACTGCTCTAGCATCAATAATCTTCAGTTTCCTTCCAGAGAAGTATAATACCAGAAACATGCTTTGAACTAGATTTTTCTAAATAGATAGTCTTAAGTGACTAATGTGAGTAAAAGGTACATTATCAAGCCCCTTGACCATTCCTTACATACTGTGAAGGAAGCATCACATGTAGACACAACTGCATTCTTACATGTTTTTTAAAGCATGTTTTGCCTTCATTTTACACTTCTGGGGGAGAGAGAGCACCCAGCTGATGAGTGTCTGTATGGATCATATAGCTCTTAGTAGGCTTTAAAACTGTCTTAATTATAAGTAGAGTAAACCCAGAGCATGCATACCTTCAAACTTATTTAATCCTTGCTGAAATCAGTTCAGCTTGTCTAAACACAAGATGCTTCCTTTGCACATTACTTATAAGATAATGATTGCTCTAAGGGACTTTATAGTGCATATTCCTTTTCAGGTTTTTGAATTCTGATCTCCAAAATGGCTTTAGTATTACTATTCTTGTGTTACAGGTTGTTAAAATACATGAATGAAATGTAATTGAAAGAATATTGAAATCTTGCATGGCTATTCCCCATTTACCAAATGTACAATTTCAGTGCTAAGTACATGCAGCTGTATCTGTATGATCATGTTTCATCTTCTCTGCCTTTCTC
Organism: Psittacus erithacus; assembly: GCA_009867235.2. Classification (NCBI taxonomy): domain Eukaryota; kingdom Metazoa; phylum Chordata; class Aves; order Psittaciformes; family Psittacidae; genus Psittacus; species Psittacus erithacus. Next base: position 100,029 of record WYDI02021364.1, on the reverse strand, counting down.
AGCTGCTAATCCCCTGCCAAGTTTCTCTGCTGTCCGTTTTGTATAATATAAAGACTTGAAATCAGCATGCAGTTGGCAAAAATTACAGAAATGAGTTAAAAGATCCCAGTCCATTATTTATTCTTAAAGTGTCTGGACAATTCTCTTTCTCAAGTTAGTGGCACAAATCATCCTTTTTGTGTCTTGGGCTGGGCTTCTTTCAATTGCTGTTTCATAATATCAGTTTCACAACACTGAGGCAACAGACAAACTAGTCTGCCTTGGCGACAGACTGCTATCCGTTCACATTTCCTTTTAAATATTGCTGGAAAATTAGGGAGGAGGAGGGTTGCTGCAAAAATACATTTTAATGTCATTGCCATTGTGTTAGACATAAGACTAATATTTATCTTTAACTATAATTGCAAGAATTCGATATGAGGTGTAATCAATGAACCTTGATGTGACTTCAAATGTCTGAAGCTTTTTCTCAGCAAAGACATGAAAGCACTTGGGTTTTGTCACCTCACAGGGGGCAGGTGAAAGAACTGAGGTGATGACCATGGGCTTAGGTGACTGGAATCATATCACTAAGTCAAAACCCCAAAGGGGAGGTACTGCTGGAAAACACATCATCTGGCTGTTGTAACTGGCCTGATAAGGCCTTTGTCTCATAGCTTCCCAGAGCAAAAGAAAGCATGCTCTGCTGCCAGTGCCAGTGTCACAGGCTCGTAGTGGGGCACATTTGTAGCTATCAGTATGTTTATAACAAGGACCTCTCCATCCCTTGCAGTGAGCTGTGCTGGCCATTAGCATCCTGCTGCTGCCACAGGCAAAGGACTTCCTGCCACTCCAAAGCACGGATATACCGTGATTTCTTTTTCTGCAGAGATTAAACTGATAATTTTCTCATTCTTTTTTTTTACACAGAGAAACATTAGAAGTCACAAATATGAACAGCTCTGTGGTGACAGTCATTTCTACTGCCTTCTTCGAGGTCTTTGATGTTTCAGTCCCAGATAAATTATTTCTTCTGTCTGTTCTGTCTTCAAGTCAGTAAAACTTTGATCTGCATTTAAATGCATGTAGTCATGGCCTTTATTTGCATAGTTCAGCTGTCAGGGAAGAAATGATGCTTCTGATCTTTAAGGCTCTGCCACTGGACTATTAAAATTCTGAGTAGATGGTCCTTATATGTCTGGCTGACAAAATGCAAGCAAACTCTGTTTCTTACCTCTGTTTGATAGGTATTGTGGTTGGGTAGAATGAGTTTTAGAAGTGGTTTGCATAGAAATGAGGGTGATGTCTCAGCTTCCCACTGCTCTGTACAGGGCAGGCTCAGCTGTGTCCAGACCTTTTGCCAGACTGTTGGCTTGTTTCTCCTCAGCGGGAAGGGGCCTGGCTACTTAACACGCTCCATGTCAGCACACCCTGCTCACAGTTGCTTTCAAACCCTGCCTAGCAAAATGTCCCACAGCCAGACATGGCAGACAGAGCTGGGTATCAGTGTGTGTGAGGATAGTCCCTTCCTGGAAAGCATGTCAATGGTGGATAAAGTCTACCCAGAGCTCCATTAAAACTGCAGGTCCCCCAGGCATCCTCCCACCAACTTCTCTGACTGAACTGTGCTGGGTCTCAGTCAAGCCAGGATCTCACGCAGCTGCAGTCCTTTTCACACAGGGCATCAATGAGGTTTGAGAATGAGGATGAGAATGCTTGTAAGGCCCATCTGACAGAAGATGACATTGTCAGGGTGGGAACAGCAGCACATATCTACCTGTAGATAACAGTACAGGGAGATATTTACAGCTAGTGGACCAAATTGCCATACTAGAGCAGGGGTGTGGCTGTACATCAGCTCTGTCAGGACAGAATGTGGTTTTCAAGTCATGGTTCCTTGTTTCTGCCTTCAGGGCTAGAAGCTGTCATCCCTCTGTTGTGCCAGTAGCTGTTGCTGCGGCTGCTCTTAAACTGGATATGTTTATGATCTGAACCAGAAAATAGCAAACAAACCAGAATGGTGGCAGTTAGAAAAGGTTCTAATTCACCAAGGGGAAAGCATACCTTGGGATGGCTGACAAGGTCATTACTGACAATTTCATTTGCCACTTCCCAGTTGCGGAGATGAATATGAACAAGCTGAATATGAACCAGCACAGTTTACAGCAGAATTTGAAAGCAATTGTCATTTGAAGTACTGCCCATGCACAGAGGGCAGTGTCCTGAGCCACCAGCCTTAACCATGCTACATCTGCTCAGGAGTCAGTGCTGTTGGCAGAATTTGTTGGGGTTTTAAGCAGTGTCATTGTACAACTTTAATTTAGACAAGCCATATAGGAAACAGAATAAACACGACTGTGGGGACAGAAACTTTTGGGATGCTGAGATCAAGCTGCTGGGCTTAGAAGTTTGGTAATGTCTTGAACAGATCTGCTCCTAACAGATTAGTCATGTGTAATGGGAATTCAGTTTGGATGCAGAGATAACCCAGATCAGAGTGTAGGATTTGACTGTGACACAGCTTGTGATTCAGAAGACTATAAAAGGAGAATATATGCATTCTGCAGTGCTAGTATTTGGAGGTTTATGCTCTCAAAACTTTCTGGGGTTTATGTGGTGAAAAAAATTGCTGTGTATAAAAAAAACCAACCTAAACTAAGAGATACTAATAAGAAACATAAGTTTATTCAGTTTAAAATGAAGCGACAAAAGAGCTTTCTTCATACACCAATGCTTTAGGAAAAGTTAGAAATCCATGGCCTATTCCTGTAAATTCTTATTTGCAGCAAGTTCTTCCACATGTATATCTTAATTTGCTGTACTCCATTCTTCTTTAAATATACATTGCCAGAAAGGCCATACATCCTCTTCTGAAAATATTTTAAAGTATCTTTCAGAACATCCAACAAAAATAAGATTATTGAAAGTGAAATTTCACTTAATTTATTGCATATCCATTTTTCTTGATGGATTAAGTCATGTCAGATGTATGAACTGACAGTTTGTCAGCTGTTCTTTGATGGTACTGTGAGCACTTACATAAAAGGATGACATATGGCTTTTGCAGCAACAAAAATCAGCAGGACCCCTGACTTAAAATATGTCTAATATATATCTGTTGATATGTACATTATTTTATTTTTTAGCAGAAAAAAAATAAATAAAATAGGGCTTTGGATATATCTTCTTAGCATCTTGCTACTTTTCTGTAACTGATAATTTCTAGAGCTGTAAAATAACCACAACGAACCTATGTTTAGCAAGAACTCCAACGTCCTCATGTTGATACTGTTTGCTTCTGATTTTGTCTTGATTTGTGCATATTTCTTCTCGCAAGATACTGTTCTGTGAATGAGCTCAGCAGGAGACACTGACTAAATACCATTAACTTCCACTCTAAACATAACTTTGAAAGCTTTGATAAATTTCCATCCTAATTTTGCTTTACTGTTGCTCCAAAAACATCTAGTTCATCATCAGCTGCTCTGGGAGAACTCAGCAATACACAAAGATTGTTCATGGTTGTACAGCAATATACAGAAATGTTTGAAACCAAACATATTTTAGGCGTTCCCAAAGAAAAATCCTTGGACATAATTTGTTCAAAAACCAATACTTCTACCCAAAGGTTATCACTGCAGTCAGAATAAAAACTCACACTGACATAAAGGAAGCCAAAATTTCAGTTGTCTCTAAGAGTTTTCCAGAATCTTGTAAATGTGACTAGTAACAGCCCTGAGCGCAGCAATCCGCCAGCAGAAGGGTTTCTCCATTTAAAAATCTGTCTTTCTTTTGAATTTGAAATTAACACTCCATGGGAAAAGTCTGAGGAGAAAAACAAATTAGCTGAAATCAACATAAATATTCTGATAAGACATTTCATTTCAGGTTTGACTGCTATATGATCAATTTATATACTATAATATGAGATAAAAAACTTAAAATGCACAGAAAAAATAAAGTAATTAGAAAACAGCAGACAGGACATTTATACCTTATCAGAATCCTTACAGGGCTTCTTTACCCAAACAACTATATGACAAACACTGCTAGAGGTGTGATTACATTTCTAGATTGAAAATGGTTCCCAAAACTGCTTCTGTCTGGCTCTAATAAATAGTCATGCACAGTATATTTGTGAAAGTGGTTGCTTCAGATTAGCTATGCCCTACACAGAAGATAACATGGATGTTTGTACTTCTTTTGCTTTGTCTTTTTCCCTGTGACAAAAGGGAAAGACAAAATGTCTTCTCATTTCTGATAAGGCATTGATAATAAAATGAATCTGTGGTACCTTTCCCATACTTGGATTTTTCTTGCAAGTTAGTAGCCTTTAGGAGCACTGGACAAAAAGGAATGACAAAGGTTACAGATCACAATACAGATCACAAAAATTGCTGATCTATATAATTTTTAATTTTTTGTTGCAAAGGAAAAGACAAATCCAAACAGGAGCTAAGTATCATTTCTAACAGAATCTCACCTTCTTATTCACCTATAAAACTGAGTTAATGACTGCAACCTATTAATAAAATGCTTCAGCATATCCTTATACACAATAAAAGACTTAGTTTATATGAAAAACTTATTCTTTCCTTGACATAACAGACAGCATACCATAGCAAATCAAGTGTGTCCATTTTTTGAGATGAAGAATTTCACTAACTTGGCAATTCTACAAGAGTTTATCCATTCTCACGCTTTCTTCTTTTTTTTTCAAGATACTACAGGCCAATCCAAATGTAAGATACATTGCATTAACACCAAGTTTAAAATTGCAAGACTGTAGAAATGTTGTTTGGAAGGACTCTCTTGAGATTATCTAGTCCAACCTCCTGCTAAAAGCAAGACTATTGCCAGCATTAAATCAGCTCAGTTGTGGTGGTGTCTTACGGAGCCTTGGAAACCTCCAAGGATGGAGATGTCACTACTCCCCTCAGGCTCCAGCGGTAGAGGAAGAGTGTTTAACAGAAAAAACATACACCAGCAGTCCACAACTTGGCAGCTCAATGTTAGAACGGCCTTACTGAAAGCATAACCTGAGCTTATGTCTGCATGCTGAAGGCTGGAAGGAAAACAGGATATTGCGTTCCCTCATTTTTATTGCTTCTTGCTCCTTGATAAATTAGTTGTGCGCTTACACTTTGGCTGGTTTATGTTTGGCTGTAACACTGTATTTTGGCTATTAGATGGTTGTTTGTGATCTGAACATAACTTCAGGGATAATTTTCTGTGGTATGATTTTGGTGGAAGAAGAGAGGCTCTAGACATTTTACAGGTGATTCCAATATTTTTTTGCATAGCAAAAAGTAAGTTCTAAGAGTAGGACATTCAGTTAGGAGCTAACGTTATATAAAACACACTTTAAAGTACAGCAAATAATTTCTATTATTTTGTATTTATTTTCAAGTTGATTATGACTACCATGAAATCACTGACACACCATTTTAAGGTTAGCAGAAATGTGATCCTCAAAGCACATTCATGGCAGGAAAACTTGGAAACCCCATGTGGCTTTGTGGCTGAAACACTGAAGTGGGCAGACACAGGTTTTTATGCCCAGCTTTCTACTCATCCACATTAGGCAAATCACTTCATCTGTTCCCCATCTGAAAAACAGAGAAAATGGCAGTGACCTACTTTATAACTGCTTTGAGATCTATTGAATTAAAAAAAAAAAAAGAAAAGAGACTTTGCTGATACTAAATAACAGGTCTTATCTCTAGAAATTACTTAGAGGGGCTCTGAGTCTTCATACAAGAGGATTGTTCTGATTTAAATATGTTCCTTTAGAAAGTGATTGAGTTAAATCATTGCAATTTCTGCGTACAGACAAGACCAAAGAAAAAATCTGAAGCACTAAGTACAGGGGAAGCGAATGAATTAACAGGTCAAACAGTGCAGAGCAAAATTCTCTGAAGCAAGCACTTCAGTCACAGCCAGTTCTCACTGGCTTTCACCTCATCCTCCTTTAACTTTGGATCACACTATACAATAAAGATCCAGCCCTTTTAACTGAAGCTCAACTACAGATTACTCTGCGCTGCAATATAAACTATTCTTGTAACTTTCTGTAGATCATGAAGCATAGAGCATAATTAAAAAGAGCTAAGGAACAACCTGTGCTAGACATGGACTTCCTAGCGTATTTTAAAGCAGAGATGATTCATTTTGGCAGCAGTACAAAGCCTGAGGCGGGGGGGCAGGGGGAGAGGGAAAGTGGGGAGCAGGCTGTAGGGTGCTTAGCCTGAAGGATAGATGGTGTTGTCACTGTCATCCTTCCTCATAGTTTTGTCTGGAACAGCTTAAGAGCCTTTTCAGCTGAGCGTGCTGAATCAACTCATTCTTGGCCAGCTCAGTTTGCTTTTTGCTGAGTCCAGCGCAGGCAAAGAGGAGGGTGTGACCACCACAGCCTCTTTATTCTGCAGACTTCCTAGCCCATTTGTCATGGTTTCTGCTACCTGGACCTAGTGAAAATTGAACTGTGTCCATTGTCCACTGTGACTTGTGATTGGAGTTGTAATTTTTATGCATGCTCTTAATGTGCAAAAAATCTTTGTAATTTACTACAGTGCTTCTACAAGCCTCCTTATCTGACGTATATTATAAAAAAAATTATTAGAGCTTAAAAATATTAATGTGGGCATTTTTGACTGTAACAAGAAAAGGGAATAAGTGACATAGAATGCAATGGCCTAGATTAATTAATTCAATCCTGGATGACATTCTATTAGTTTGTGGGAGAAATACATGTGTTTGCAGCAAACTTTATAGATGAGTCTGTAAGGATTCTGATGAGTATTTTGATGCTTGTATCCAAGACAAGCAGTATCTAGCCAACCTACTCTCTTAACTGAAATCAATGGCATTTAGACTAAGAAGCACTGCACAGAGCACTAGATCTCTCTCTTCAAAACATTTCTTGCTAAGGCAAAGAGCAAGTCCAAGCCATGACATGGAATCCCCGTAAGTCCTTTATCTTTCCACAAGAAGACATGCCTGGGTCTAGTAACCAGAGCAGGTGGTCTCATCTGATCTTACGTTTCAGGTTAGACCATGAATTTTCTGTGTGATGGCAAGTTGTTTCACTTGTCTGTGCTTTAGGAATTGCTGTTAATACAAATGAAGTCTGGGTATTCAGAATTAAGAGTGTTAAAAGTGTGGTACAATCTAATTACTCTACCTGGCAATGATTGCCTTTCAGTATTAATACAATATGCCACACACCTTTCATTCATTAGGACTACATACAGTATTTTCACTTATGTTTGCCTTATTTAGATAAAAATACCTTTCATTTTTTTAAGAGGCTCTTTTAAACATCTCACAGGGACAAGATCCAGAACTTTAAAGTTGGGGTCTGGGCAAGAAAGGACTTTAGGCAAATGTTGCCTTGACTGGGCTCAGGGACCTTAGCAGGAATGATAACAGCATCCTTCCCTGTCACTGGAGTTGAACCATCTGGACCATGACTGTTGCTCTACAAAAGCTAAGCTGAGATTGCAATGGAGAAGTGGACAGATTTTGCCTTTTTGCTGTAATTTTGGAGTCTCCATATATCATCTCCTAGACCAATGAATGCCAAAATACTTAGAAAATCATACTGTAAGCTTGGGCTTATTAGCAAGATTTTCATTCATACTTTCCCATCTTCTGCAGCAAGACTAGAATGCAAGATATCACTGGAATTCAGACCTATGACCTTCTGAATATTCACAATGAACCCGCTTTGAAAGCATTACACACTTCAATCTCAGGACAGCTTTTGTTGTCTTTGGTGTGGTACAATTACTAAAATAAGATGGCTGGAATGCCTTTCCATGTACCAACACAGACTACCAACATCCTCATGCAGCTCATGCATCTGACATTAAATCTAGCATTGGTTATGATTTCAAACAAATTAATTGACAGACTTATAAAGCCAGTCTAAGGCTCAGATATGAATCTTTATTATTCTAAATAATAGTTATTTCTCTCATACTTTGTTGGGGGCAGGGGAAATAGAAACATTTCTACAACTTCGGATTTCATGGCATCATAAAAATGCACTTGAATTTAGCTTCTCTACTTTCAGTACTTAAAAAAAAAAAAGAGGTAAAAAGAAAGGAGTCAGGAGTTTATGTTACATATATCTCTAATATGCTGTCATTAGTAAGAGTTTTAGAAGGAAAAGTAAGAACTAAAGATAATTTTAAGGAGAAAAAGTTACAAAAAATTTTGCATTTGTTGAATGATTAACACACATGTTCAGATGAGTTAGAGAAATAGTTCTATTTTAGACATAAATAAGTTGCTTTATACCATTCACATCAGGGGAAATTCTGGGTTTAAAATAAAGGATTTCTGTCTGTCTGCAGGCATTTCCAATTGGCCATATTCTTCTTTCACAATTTTGTCAAGTGACACTTTTCCAGTATTCTTCAGCTTCCTTCAAATATTGGATAAATTAGAATGGTGAAAAAATACGCTGTAATGTTCTCTGATACCTAGGCTCATATAGTAGTGTATATATTACCCCAAATCCTTCAAAATCTGACAGAGAAGCTTCTTGTAGACATGTATAGTGCTCCATAGAAGTATGTATCTCACCATTGTGTTAAGATGGAAAATTCCCCTAAACAAAGTTGAGTTTTAGAAACCTGAAGGGATTTTTGGAAATGTGGAAAAGAATCAGGACTCTACTAGTCAGGGAGGTAAGAGCACTATATACTGATTAGTGATGCAGTGAATGGCAGTCTACTGTATTAAAATTTAATTGGCAGTATAAGAGAATAAAGGATTAACCTGAACTATGAGGCTGTTTAAACATATGAAAAGTATCTTTTCTTAGGGTTTAATGAGTTTAATGCCTGCCTGTAGCTTAACTGACATGGAGAGATGGAGAGCTGGGCTTTCCTCGCACTAAAGATGTTGCTGCAATTATGTGCATTTCCTCACAATTAAAATAAATGTTGCTGTTATTATGTGTAAGAGCTTTCACTGAACTAAACTCAAATAACTCTAAGTTCTCTGTAAAAAAGAAGAAATATATATTGTCAGAATTCATTGCAAATACGGGGACATGGAATATACAAACGAATCTGGGAATAACTCAGAAAGGTTGGGTTTTAGGAAATTAAAAATAAGATGAGGTGCCATTTTCTTTATTTAGCTTCCTCACCCTTCACTTTACCTTAACATTTTGTATCTCTCCATACCTAAAGTACACATAAGTATGACGCAGAGGGTGAAAGAAGTTATTAGAAAGGGGCCTGCAGTAGTTCTTACTGTAGGCTGAAATGTATGTTATCACCCTTGAAAGTATTGTTCGCTCTGGTAAGGATTGTTTGTTCTGGTTAAGCAGAGCAAACAGTTACAATCTCAAGACTTCTGTGTCTGAGATTTATTTACATATCTGACCAATATGTAAATATGCTAATACACATTCTTATCTTGGATAGAAATTTAAAAAAATTGTTCTTTTCAACATCAAGCAGACAGTTCATGCAGCTTTATGATTAAGATGCTAGGGACTACATGATTAAGTTAATATAATGAAATTGGTGTTAATATTTGTAAATAAAATTACTTCCAGATGTTCTGTCTAGAGGACAGAAAACTAAGAGCAGCAGCTCAGTAGTGGTCCTTTGTTGAAGAAGTTCAAGGTAAAACAGTGACATGTATTTTTGGACTCATCTGACTTGCACTGTTAGGCTTATGCACGACAAGCTTGATTAAAGCACTGTCCTTGAAAAACAGTTGTGTAACTGACTGGAAGTGGTTTGTGTGGTTAATTCCTTCATCAGTAAGTAGTCAGTTATGCTCTTTGAGACTTGCAAGCCTTTGTCCAAAATCTGAAAAGTTTTGGCTTAAACCACAAAGAACAAGGAAGATAGGCAATTTATCAAAATATGTTATTTGTCCCACCTTGGCAAGCATTAAATTAATGCCCTCCCCTGATCCACACAAGCATTATCAGTCAAGGTCATTCTCTGCTTCTCAAGGCCTTTCATAGTGCATGTAAAGTCAGCTCAGTTTTATAGCCTGACAATGTTTTTAGGTTACAACAGCAAGATAAAATGAAATCATCAAAATTAAAATTGCAAAATATAAAACCAATCTATTAAAGAAGCAGTATGACATGCTGTCCATATTATAATATGTTGTCCATATTATAATATGTTATCCATATGTTTATAGTAGATACATGTATTTATGTTACATGCAAATTACATTTGGCAGTGTCAAAGATGATCAACTAATACAACATCTATTTTCTGTGATTTCAGTATCCAAAAGAAAGATGGTAAATATGCTGAAAGAAGAGGATTTATCTACTGATGGTTTATTGATAGGTGGGGTTCATTAGTCTCTACAAACATGAATTTAAATGAACCAGGTGTAGCAAAGGAAGCTATGCTATAGAGCAGCAATAGCCCTGATCAGATCTGAAGAAAGGTATGGAATTTGTTTTGCAAAGTTACATTTTATTTCACTGTATTTCTTTTGGAGCCAGTTGCTCATGCAATGTAGAGGTAAGTTGTTTGGTTTTAATACTACCCTAATACTAAGACTGAGAAGTTATTTTCTTCAGAATTCTCCAGTACAATCTTTCTTTTTCCCAGAAACTGCCTTGGAAACATTTTTGTAACTCCTGGGCTCTTCCTTACTTCTGTATGCACGGAAGAGAAGACTGTTGAAGCAACACAACATTTAAATTATTTTGTCTGAGGATAGGGAAAATGACTACTGCTCATGTCCACATCATCTGGCTCTGGAGGATGTTTAGTTTAGATAGCAGCTTGGGAAAATGTGATTAACTGTCTTTGGAAATACCTTTTTCAGGAACTGTCACTGGCACACAAGCAATAAAGCAGTGTTGCACCTATTATATTTGCTGGAGGGAATAATTTAAATTTATGAGCTTACTAAAAACATGGTGCAGCCTTTTCTAAAAAGGTGGTAAAAAGGTGGGTATAATATAAATCTGACTGTTTGGACATAAAAGATGCCGTAGCTATTTTTAATGTCTGTGGACTCCCTGTCATCATTACAGCAAAAAGCTGTTTGATTCACTTCTGCCATTGTGACAGAAAATTGACAGGCCTGGTATAAAGGGATCACACAATGAGCTGGGCATGAATGTCACTGCTGAGATTCTCTTACTCCTCCTGACAGCTGTGAGGGGCTTGGCAGTTCTGCCTGATGGATTAGGGAAGAGGAACAGCACTGCCATCACTGCTAGCCATCATGAATGAAAGCGTACAGATAGTATTACTAGAGCAGCAGGGTGGGGTGAAGGTGAGAAAAAGGAGGGAGAGACTGAGTCAGGCTGGATGCCATTACTGTGCCAAGAAATGGTTATTCAGATATGCACGGGCTCTAGAGAAAGCAAGCAGGATACTCTGTGAAAGGTGTTCTTGCCAGTTCCTTGCCATCTGGTGATTATTTAGGGAGGCAGTTATCCAGAGGTAGCTGTCAAATTGTGTCACTTTTGTCTGCTCCTTTTCTACAGGATTCTCATAAGGCTTGTGTGCTATGTGCTGGATATACCAACCACATGCGACTGCTGATTCACAGCCACAGCCATTCTGAGACACACCAACAAGACTTGGCCTTGTTTTTACATTTGTTGACTGCTGTATTATTTGTGCTGTTGTCATGTTACTGTCCTCTAGTAGCTGAAGTTTATTGCTGGTATTGTATGATTCTGCTGCTGGCAGAAGGATGACAGAGCAACTGGTGGGTGAAAAGAATAACTGAAGGGTCTCTGATGAAAGGAAGAAAGTGGTCCTTCTTCCACTGGCTTTTCACATTCCCTTTCAGTAGGTTGCTGTATTGCCCTTAGAGATAAAAATAAGCGTGAAACTCTTTCATCTGTTACCTTGTAATTTGGAAATCTATAGCTTCCAGTGGAGAAAAGCTTCCACAGCTGGTTAACAGCTGTGCCTATATCTGCCCCTTTGTCTCACAGAACAGAAGGAATAATAAGCACTTAGGCTGAAAAAGACGTAACAGCCATTGTTGGTAATAGGGTAAAGGAAAACTAAGCTATTGCTGGTCTCCTGAGTCTGAAATGGTACAGTTACTTCCCCCCTGGAGAGGGAACAGATAGTGGCGCTAACTGCTGAGCCAGGCAAGAGCTATGTGGTCAGTTAGAAGTCTGAAATAATGTAAGAAAAAGAGCTGAGAGCTGTAATAATTTTGTTAGCTCTTCATAAGTGATGTACAAGAAGAGACTTAACAGGTCTTGCTCACTTCATAACTATACTTCCTTTGAGCAAGGTTCACCTGGAAACTCAGTATTGAATCCCTTGCGTCAGGTCTGAGGTAGGTAAATGTATTTGTCACCCAGTTACAGTTGGAGAAAATTGAGCCATGAAAGCATGGTGTCTTATTCAAGGTCAGAAAAATCCTTGGTAGCACAGCCAAGTAAAATATTCAAATTAGACATCAAAGCAACAATATTTTAAAAACTGAGGTCACAAAATGGACTGATTTTAGTAGTTAATGAAAGATGTACAAAATGGTGACCAAAAAAAGTCAAGGCAGCAGATAGATTTCAGCTGTACAAGGACTGCAATCTAGCTTGATGATCGCTCTGTTCCTTGTTTGCCTTTCACATTTAAATCGCAAACTCTCTGGAAACAGATTACCTTTTGGTTTTGGATCATACAGTGGATGGACAAAAAGATTCCCCAGTCCATAAGTAGATGCGACAGGAAGAAAATTGATAACTGTCATGAATGTGACTAGACAGTGCAAGGATGCTAGAAGAAACATCAGTATTCTTAGCTCTCAAAAAGAAAGAAAACTGTTCTCACATGTTTTGGCAGAAAAAGGAGATCTAAGTGCTCCTCTTCTCTTATATAAGGCATCTGACTCCTAGGTCAAGACGTATTCTTAAGTTTTGTGGATCCAAATTACATTTTAACAAAAGTTCAGCTCTGTGTGAGGGAAGAAATTTTTAAACACATGTTCCATGGAAGTCAATGCTGAAATTAATAGGTAAACCAGTATGAAAAATACTTAAGTAACAGTAAGACTAGATATTCTAAGCGTCTCTACTAAATCCACAGAATTTCCTGTAACAGATTCTGGTTCTATTCTCCCAAAAAATCATATGTCATCCTGATTTTCTGAGGTGGATTTTCTTCTGAAAGGCATACACTATGAAGTTAGAACTGAGCATCAGCAAGATGGCGAAGCACTTCTACAGGTGAGACACCAGAAGATTTTCATGAGGTCCTAGGAAAAAAGAATTAAAAGGATCTCAGATTCTATGTTTTCATTTAGTTGCTTGACTTCTCCATTACACACAGGAGTAAACAGGAAAGGATTATGGCTTAGGAGCAAGATTGTTTTCCCTTTCTCACAATGGAAATAATGAATGAAGATCAAGGTTGGGATAAGTCTTTCTACACAGAAGTACAAGACTGGGAGGATCTAGTTTGTAGGCAGTATTAAAGTACTTTTTGCATGTTTACTCAAGATCAGAAGCTATGGACTGTGTTATCTCTCATATTTATTCTGTTTGTGGATGATGATGCCTAGGTTATGTATTTAGGGGCATAGCAGATTCCTATCTCTAGCATGTTGAAAATTGTTGGTAATTCATGGCACTGTTGCAGGTTTTGTGCAACAAGGAAAATCCTTGGCTTGCAAAATCTGAGTATGTTCCCAAACAGAAGTTTCTTTGTGTACAACAGTTGAAGTTTCAAATGTTGCATGATGCTAATTTGAGGCCAAAGGCTTCCGTTTCATAACAAACCCTGGGTGCCGCTACTTATGACTTAGGGGAAACAGGCCCTCTGCAAACTGCTAAAAGTCTCATGTTACCCTCCAGAGCTGTACTTTAGTTAGACTGAGAAATAATCTGTGCAAAAGGTAACTGGCTGTCTTTCTGAGCTCTTCTGTAAATTTTATGCTTTTTACAAAAAGGTCAACCAACTCACATTGATTAAGCACAGAAGGATTTTTAAGAGCAGATCATAAAAAGCCACAGATGTCAATCAGCATGTTCCATTACTGATTTCAGAATTTAGTACTTCCATTAAGATCTCAACATTGCGCATAAATCTACATTTCATACAGGCACTGCAGTACCTAGAATTCTGGAGTGAGGCATTGCAGGTGTTTTCTTTTTGCCGCTGCACCTGCTCTGGTCAAGGTAGAGTGGAGAAATATCCATCTGAAAGAGTAAGGTGAACTTAAGGTTCATAGGCAAATTGTAACTCATTAGAGTTGGATTTCAGCCAGTAATCAGGGTATAAATAGACCTTATAAGTCATGCCATGTATTCTTTAATGACTAAATAGTGAGTTTTTTCCACTTTCTATTTTATCCAAAAGTATCTCAAAACCTTGATAGAGCTGGCCTTACTCAAAATGCAAAGTCATTCCTTAACGGGATGGTAACAGCACTTGTCTGCGCTTTATTATTTCTTATACTAGTTCCTCCCACTGTCCTTGGATTTCATGTTTTGCTCTGTTTAGCTGCTTTCCAGAAAGCATTTCACCTCAGTACACATGCACATTCCTCAGCACCCATTGCCACCCTGACATTTTGCCTTGAATTTCCCAAGTTTTCTTCTCCTTTAAGCCTTGTTGGAGCTGTGGCACTCTGGGAGAGGTGTCCCATAGGACTCTGTCAGGCTGAAAGGATATGTATGCAATCTTACCTCCTAGACTTACTTTTATTAGAAGTTTGCTTTTTCTTCTCTGTACCCTTTTCCAGCCACTTGCTATTCAAAGCTATATTCCTCCTTTCTGTGACAAGTGTTTACTAAATTCATAAAGCTGTTTCTTTTTCTGTTTAGAGTATTTTAAAAGCATTGGTATTTGGGGAGTTTGGGGGGGGAGTGTTTAGTTTGCATTTTTTGTTTGCTTGCTTGTTTTCACATTAATGTGAGTTTATGGAAGACAGGAATATTTGAAAAATATATTAGTGTAGTGTTTGTTGGTTTATTTTCCAGTATAAGACTAGAGAATCCTGTGTACATGCAGGTTACACTACTGTCCTGGGTTCAGCAGTAGTAATAATTTGGGTTCGTTTCAACCATCTGCTTCAGAATTTGCATGCAACTAATCTCATGCTACTTGTTCAAAGCACATACTTTGCTCCCTTCTTCCCTGCATTTAGTAACATACTTACCTTGACAATAAGGCTTGGTTTAGGAATCTTACAGAAAACTATCTCTAATTCATAGTAGAGGGCTTAAACAAGCATTAAATATTATCTTTATGAAATTCAGAATTAATTTCTCTTTACATGTACATCCCTGAGTTGTACATTATAGGAGCATATTTAGACGACCTGCTTACCCCAAAGGCACTCTACTTACAAGATAATAATGACGAAACTTTCTCACAACAACCTCCACTGAAAATACCTCACATAGGTGGTTATAGTGTGGCATCCTGACAGACCACCGAAGTGACTCATTTAGTGTGACCTTGAGGCCATGTGCATACTGACGCTATTCTGCAGTTACATGCAGTGCAAAGAGTTTCCTCGGGCTTTTGCTTATGCAAGTCTAGGGGTAAAGACTTGTTCTAAACTGCCTGTCACGCCGTTTAGCAAAGACTCTTAGGTCAGCATCTGAACATGTATGCAAGGCAAGAAAGAATCTGCTTCTGTTAGGAAGCAATCCTCACTCAACTAGAGCTTCAGATCAAAGCACTGATCCCAGCAAAGTGACCGTGCTAATAATTATTGCCGAAGTGCTTAGTTAATGTTACACTTGGGGTATACATAGGCAAATTCCGAAAAACAAGGAATCTACTCAGCTAACGAGAAGCACTTTGAACTGCGTGACTTCTACGTGCGTGGAGAATCACTCAAGCCCGAAAAGAGCCTTGTTAGCATAGTGACATTTCGTTTTCCTTCCCTAATCTCAGATTAAATCAGCATTCAAACACGTAGGCTTGTTTAACGGCAGCAAAACCCTTCTGACAGCAACACACTCCACCCTGTTCTTGTAAAACTGTAAGTCCCTTCTCTGCAGCTCGGCGGTTGAAAGCAAAACCGCTCCGTTGTGGTCGGGTGGAAATCTAGACCAAGAGTAAATTCTGCTTGGACCTCCCCAAGGTTCTGGTCATGTGATGTCTCCAGCCTTTCTTCTCTCTCCCAGCCTACTGGGACGCAGCCGCAGCGGTCGGGGTGTGTTAAAACCCAAGTTGAATGTGCGTACGTGTCGTTACGGTGTGCTCCGCGGAGATCAGCGCTTCTGAGTAACTACGGGGATGGAAAAGCGGCCAGGGACGGGTGAAGCGACTCCTGCCAAGTGAAGGCAGCCCAGGGAAGGACACTTGCAGGCTGCAAGCAAGGATGCGCACTGAATTTCGAGCTAATCCCACAGAGGAATGAGCAGGTAAACTCGGGCACAGCAGCGACTTCCCGGCGGCGAGACACCGCGGGTAACTCAAACTCCCTCCTGCCCTATGGCCGGCTCCCTCCCTGGAGGGCGCCGCCTGGGGATGTTCTGTGGAACGGGGACACACAGCACACACCAGGGTGCCGCGACGCTGCCCGGAGCCGACGCCGCTGCCGGGAAGGGCTTCCCCGCGCCTTAGCTCCTCACGCGACGGCGACTGCTCCCGGGAACCCCCGCCGCTCTCCCGCACGTGGGAAGGGCCCCGTGGGGGCGGGGACACTCTCCCCGCCCGGCGCCTCCGCCGGCTCCCTGACGCGGCCCGTCCCGTCGGTGCGTCCGCGGGCGGCCGGTCCCGGGCCGGCCCTTCCCCTCACGGCCGGGCGCGGCGGGCTCGGGCACGGAGCCGCCAACCGCCAACACCTGCGCGGGGGCGGGCGGGGCGGGGCGCTGCACCTACAGGCGGCCGTCCCGCCCCTCGCCGCCTGCAGCCACCAATCGGCGGCCGCTTCTCTACGCCGGTTGCGCAGGCAGCGCTGTTTGCGCAGCGGGTCAGAGTGCTGTCTCCCCCGGTCCTCGGGAGCCCGATGTGACCCGCCAGAGAAAATGGCGGCGGCGGCGGGGAGTCGCACTTCGTCTTCGGGATTATCCTCGGGCGGCGGCGCGGAGGCGGCCGCCGCCGCCGCCTGCGGGAGTCTGAAGGGCGGTGCGGTCGCGGGCAGCGTTGCTGGGAGCGGCGGGGGACTTTTGCAGGAGGCGGGCGGCGGTTGCCGAGAGCAGCGCTCCGACTGGAGACGGAAGCAGCTGCGCAAAGTGCGGAGCGTGGAGCTGGACCGGCTGCCGGAGGCGCCCCTCTTCCTCGCCACCGCCCCGGCCGCCGCCTCTTCCTCCTCCTCCTCCTCGCCGGAGCCCCCCGAGACGCTGCTGTTCCCCTACTTGCCCGGGCCGCCGCGCTCCAGCCCCGCCAGCCCGGCTGCCTCCCCTAGCCGCTGCGCCGAGCTCCTGGAGCTGCTGACGGTGGGGAGCCCGGCGGGGACCGGCCCCGCCGCGGAGCGGAGGATGGAACCGTCCCCTCCTGGGAGGTGAGGGGACACTCGGGGGAACTGAAGGGGTGTGCGGGGCTCGACCCCGAGCTGTGGCGGTGACAGCAGTGGCGGCGCGGCTGTTTCCGCAGGGAAAACTCGGGGTGGGCTCCGGCGCACCGCTCCCCGCGGCGGGCCGGCTGCGGAGCGGCGAGAGCTGCCTGCGGAGATCAGGGTTGGGGCGCGGAGGCGCTGGGTGCGGTGTTGGGGTACCCGCAGCTGTCAGCGGCGGCGGCTGCCCGGAGCCCGGTAGCCGGAGGAGCGGGTCGGGCTGCGCGGCGTCCGAGCCGCGGGGGGTGGCGTGTGTGTTAGCGAGGGGTGCTTTTGTGTTTGACTCCTGCCGGAGTTCCGAAAGGCTTTGAAGTGTGAGTTGGGGTGGTGGCGGGGCCCGGGCCGGATGTGTCAGCTATTGGGTGTCGAGGCGAGCGCAGCCCGTGAGTTCTGCCGCAGCTCCGCCGTGTGGGGCAGGGCGCGGACTGTGCTCCTGCCTCCTCGGTGCTGACCGGGCACCTGGCCGCTGCCTCCACCGTCCCCAGCTGTTCGCTGCGCGAACTTACGGGTTTGTTTTTTGTGGTGGTATTATTATTAAAGGACGCTTCCGAATTCCTAATTATGATTTGTAGCATCGTGATATTGCAGAACTGATTTCTTTAATCTTAGAACGGGGGTGTAGGGGGGAGGGGGTGGGAAGAAATTCTTTCAAACGTCCACGCATTTCTCCAAGAGAAAGTAATTTTGTGGTGGTTTCCTCTAGACTGTGCATTCCAGTGGATTAATTTAGTGCTTTGGTGTTTGTAGCCCCTGTTTGCCTTCCATAGGTATTATTTTATAAGTCCACTTTCTTGAGGTATTACAGAGCTACTTATATTCTGCCTATTTGACATGTGTAGAAGTATGCAGGATGAAAGAGAAGTCGTGTCCGTGGTGAAGTAGTTTAAGTACTTCAGAATACTTTAAGCTTTAACGTGCGCTTGATAGGTCTAGCTGCTGGTACGTGTTTGGGAAGGCACTGCAGTGGTGATGGTGTAATTTTAATATGAAGTTGACAAATTCATATGGATTTCTTGTAAGGTTTTGTATGATGTGGACTACTTAGTTTAAGAACTTAGTATTGACATCCAAGGACCTGTTTTAATGCTGCCTTATAGTTTGCCTAATTATTTAAACTCATTAAGAAATCTAGTTTCATCTTGGACACATGACTTGTATATTCTTTTCAGTTGTGCCTTACATCAGGTAAACCTCAAGGATATTTTTTTAAAGGTTGACTTGTTTTAGGACTACTGTAATAATAACTGTTTTGTAGACTAACGTTCTGTTTATATGAATTCCAAGCAGTTCAGATGGATTTGGGTCTATTTCTAGGACAGTATAAAAATATTTAATACAGTGCAGTCATAACAGGTAAGAAATGTCTCTGTACTTAGAGGATTAGTGAGAAATCTTGGGGGGGATAAATTTTAATTTTAGTGCATTATTTGTCTTTTTTTGACTCTTAGCACCATCTTTGTCTCTATCAAGTAGTGAAATTATAATGTACTGTATCTCATATTACAATTGTAACAGGTTTCGTGACTTTCAAGGAAAATAAGAATTGGTATCAGAATGTGTTTAGAATAAATCAGAGCCTTATGGTGATAGCAAGTGAGAGTTAGACTTGATATTAGAGGTTCAGGGAGGTCAATATATGTTGCATTGATGATGAAACACTTGAGTCTGTCCTTGCTAGTCAGTCCCACAGCAGCAATGACAGAGGAGCTGTGGACTTTTTTCCTTTCCCATGGACAGTTTTGCTTACTTTTAAGTACCTGCCTTTGGAGTGTGTGTACAAGTTAACCTTTCTTCTAAATGCTCCCTGACATTTTGACTTGAATGTTAAAAACTCATAGAAAATACTAAATGCCAGGTGCTTTTCTCTCTAATATTTTAGTAAGATAATCTACTTTGAATTTATCATAAGTACAGTCGAAAGTACATGGCAACATTAATAGCCATTGTTCTTCAGAAATATCCTATAAATGCTCATGTGGAGTACCTCAGTAATTCTGTATGTCATGTTACCAGTAAACAGATGTTAGACAAAGTGCTAACTTTGTCTGGCTCTATCAAGGATTTAAAACATCTCTCTGCCCTTATTGCAATATTAATTGACTTGCTCTAGCCGAAGGAGGGAGGTTTAATTTTTTTGTAAGTGTATTACACATTAAATTTCTATGTGTAGCTGTTGCCTAGACATTTATTAAGAAGCAAACTGAAGGGCATTATCAAATGTATTATGTGGAGGTTTTCTGATCTCTTTTTAAATACAGTAGTCATACTTTCCTGTACTGATCTGCTGTTAGTTAAGATACTGTACTTGCTCTGAAGTCCCCCTACCAGTCTCCCTGGTGTTACAGTTACTTTCATTTTAAACAGGTTTTCTGTTTATGCTGGAAGACCTGCATGAGCCTCAAAATGAAGCTAAGAAAGGAAGTTGATTCTGCTGTTAAGTTCCAAATATAAATACTACCTTTTTTCCTTAATCTGTCAAACATTCTGCTTTTTACAGCGGGCAGCAAATATTTTCACTAAAAGCTGTGAAAATTGTAAGTTATCTTTCTGTATCACTGTAAGGAGGAAGTGGTAGTTTTGCTAGGAATTGCAGCTTCAACATAAAGCGCTTCAGACCTATTATTCCATATCTATAGTGACAGTATGTTGATTTGGTTTATATTAAAAGATTCAAATAGTGAGATCATTTATAATTGTAGTATGACTTCTTGTAACTTGAGGGAAATCCATGAAGGCAAAATGCACCTCCTTCTCTGCAGCCTTAACAGTGTTCTTTTAAAACATTCAGACCCTGTAAGTGATATTTATTTGTGTCTGAAATTGATGTAGATGACCTTACATCTGTAAATACAGGATTAGTTACACTGCCATGACCATGTTTTTGTAAAAATGAAAAGCAGAAAATGCTGCAATTCATCTCCTCAGCATACAGTAACTGTGTGGTTTGTGTGAAAATTGTTTGAAGATGTATATGCTAGATATGGCAGATTTGTCACAGTTGTGCTGCAAGACAATCTTGGCAGGTATTTATACTGTATTTTCTGCAGTTGCTGTTTGATACCTGCTAAAGACACCAAAGACACACGGTGAAACTGGAGTTTTGACTATATGTGGAAGCGTACTAGTAAAAGTTTACCAGTTTTAGCTCTGCTCGTCAATTTGTAGCGCCTTCGGTGATTTTCAGAGGA
Source organism: Psittacus erithacus (assembly GCA_009867235.2). NCBI lineage: Eukaryota > Metazoa > Chordata > Aves > Psittaciformes > Psittacidae > Psittacus > Psittacus erithacus. Next base: position 79,375 of record WYDI02021364.1, on the reverse strand, counting down.
GGGCACAAATGCTTTAAAAGAGCATTGGATTGGGCAGTGGAATGGGAACAGAGAGCATGTACAGTGAAAGCACAGTGTAGCCAAGGTTTGGGTGGCTTTTTTTTTTGTTTGTTTGTTGTTGTACTGAAATGATTATGCCTTTGTGTTGTCTATAATGCAGCTAGGGTAAAAATGTAGCTTGTTATTGACCTTTGCTATTCCTAGCTAAGGTAAAATATTTTGTGTTTTAACCAAGTCCATAATGCTCCATCTTTTTGACTAGCTGCTTAAATAACCCACCGATTTGTCTGCTGGATATAGCTGTGAGAGAAAATTCACTTCCCACCTCTTCTGTGGTCTGTAGCTTGAGAGTACTTTTGGAAGAGGGTCACCCTCTACTGTGTCTGATTTTTATCACTCTTAGTTATTGCAAGTGGTAGGGTTCTGCTTAAATGGTCTGATCTGTTATGGCAGTTTCTTTGTTCCTGTGCAAAGTAAATAGATTGTAACTAACTAATCTGGAGCTTTCTGTCTCATTGGATTTACTGATACTAAAGGTTCAGTCTCCACTGTCAGTCAGTGGAGTCCAAGTACTACTCGCTGCAATACCTGTGTGCAGACATGTGCAATTTGTGCCTTACCCAAAGGTCGAACATGTAGAACATGAGACCTGAAGATTAGTTTTTCCTTCTGTGTGATAGATTTGAGCTTCATGGGATCTTTCAGTGTGCTGATGCAGTCGTTTTGAAGTTGGAGTAAAGGTGATGGTGTGGCTGTAGAAAAGCTTATCCTGGTGCAAAAGAGAATGAGGCAGGAGTAGAAATAAGCTGCTGGGGGTGGGGTGGCTGTGAGAATGCTTCTGTTGGCTTTCACAGGCTTCCAGTATTGGTGAAACTTGGCTTAAGCTTGTTTAAAATAGAAATTATATGTTGGCACGTAGCTGTTCTTTAAACAAACTTGTAAAGCTTGTTTTCAGCAGCAGTGGTGATAAGAGAATGGATCTGGTTTGAGTTTGAGTTTCAGATGCTAATCTCTATGTTCTTGGAGGAATCTGCAAAAACCATAAGGTCATCTTACTTTACTTTTTATCTGCTCTCATTTAAAACTCTAGAATTACTGCTTATTCTTTTGCTGAAGGGAAGTGAACAGAAAGGCTTTAAAAGGCCCTCATAACTTGCGTCTAGCTGACTTGGAGAAGATGGTTAAGTCAAAAGTTGCTTTCTGTTGCTTCCTTCCCTTTTTATCTTTACCCAGAGGCTGAGTGTATTGCCTGCAGGATGCTTCCAATTTCCTGTCTCAGTATGCTGCAGAACTGGAGAAACCTGGTCAGTGATGAATAGTCTAGATTATTTTTTGTCTGAGAGAGATGTTTGGGGGCTTTTTGTTGTTGTTTGTTTGTTTGTTTGTTTCTTAGTTTGTGGGGGGTTTGTGTGTATTGTTTTTTTTTCTTGGGTTTTGGTGATTAGCTTTTCTTGGCGGCAGGGTGGTTTGTCTAGGTTTTTTTGAATCTTGGCTGAAAAATGTCCTGAAAAAAGAGCAGTGCTATTTACTTGATACTTAAGAGCCATTTGAAATTGGGATTTGTTTGCCTTCTGTCTGGAAACAGATGAAGCACTTCTCAAATTTTCCTAACAAAAGCTGATACAGCTATAACTCTCTGTCAGAAAATTGGACACTTCTGAGCAAAATTTATAGTGCGTAGCATCTGGTGACTGAGATTTGAAGGTGTTTGCAAAAAGGGATGTGTTTTCTAAAATAAATTTTTTAAACTTAAAATGTCATTGAGTATTCCTATTTCTCTGCTGTGAGATTAAGCTGGAAATCAAGTCAGTCTACCTTTGTTTCATACTATCTCCACATATTTCCTTTGTGTCCCTGAAGCATTAAGTACTTACATCATTCATGGAAATATAGTACTGTTTGTTCTCATCTCTGTTATCCTAATATTCAAAGTTGTAGTGGAATGGCTGCTAATAGACTTAAAATGACACTCGACTACAAGTCTTTTGTAGTACTTCTCATCAGTACATTTTGCACGGCTGTTGATACTGCAGTTCCTTGTAACTTACACAGAGCCACTGTGGAAGGTGGGAGTGCTGGAAAAATGAATGGTGTCTCCTAGACCACACTGACATCGGACCACATCTGACATCTTGTTTTCTAAGCCCTTTCCTCCTTTTCTTGAGCATCCAGTCATCTTGCTTTTGGGCAAACTGTAATTAGTCTTTTCTCAGCTGTTAGCAGTGATGATCAGGTCCTTTTGTGAGCTGTTAAGTTAACTCTCAAGGTGTGCAACTAATATTCCTTGTTTCGGCCCATAGATATGCATTTCGTTTCACTAGTTATTTCTCTCAAATAAAATCCTCTTAAACACGGAAGATTTTTTTGTATGTCCTGTATGACTATCATGCTTGTATCTTCAGGATTGTTCGTTTTAGATACTGAAAAGTGTTTGTGTAAATATTTTAAGTGTTGGAGGAAAGAAATAAATTTGTAATTGTACCAAATTGAGAAGGTTTTGAGGGTTTTTTTGTTTTTTTGTTTTTAATTAATTGTTGCCAGCCATTCTACTGCCAATAAATGCCTGCAGAGTTTTATTTTCTTAATTCTTTGCGTTTTCTAGAAGCAATGCTTCAAAGCTCAGTGAATAATAGGATCTCCTGGTTACCCCCAGGTATTTAACTGTTCTGCATCTGGAGAGGCATACAAAATGTGTGGTGAAACTTGTAGTGACCTCCAGTTTGCAGTTCATGTAGAGTTTATTGAGCTTGTCAGTTTAATACACTCTAGCAGGCAAGTGTTTGTTCATTGACATGGTTAAGACAATATTCTAATTGCTTTGGATTATGACAGTACCTAAATTTCTGGTTGCTGAATCTGCAGTTTGAAAATTTATGTATAGTCAGTGAGTTTTCTCAGTTTATCAATAATTTATGCCTTTTTTTTTTTTATAAGTTCTTCCATGCTTTTAGACCGTGGAGTTGCTAGGTATGATAATATTCCTTTTGATTTTTTTCTCTTGTTGCAAGTTTTAACTTTACCACCATATATGTAATCAGTATCTTTAATGTTCCCATAAAATACATCAGAAATAAGTTTATTTCACTAAATACTTCTACAGACGCCTAGCTTATGACGTAAGACTTGTTTGCTTACTGTATGAAAATATTGCAGTTGTCACTAATGGAGGCTCGCTGAAGTAGTGCTGTTGAGTTCTCAAAAATCTTGGAAAGGATCTCCCATGTTAAAGATCTTCATTGCTTACTGATTTTGTTGGGGTTATTCCTATAATTAAAACACAGGTGGTGGCTCTTATAGTTGTGTCAAGTTCTTAGGCAGTTCAAACTTGAAATGGAGATGTGAGCAGCTGGTTTTTAAAAGGAGTGGAGCTGGGTAGAATTTCTCTTAGAACTGTACTAAGATGCATAAGTTTATTTCTAAAAGTTATTTCAGTAATGCCTGCATAGAGTTCCAGAACATGAACTCTTCTGTAAATATAGGATGGACATTAATTTCTTGGGTTTTTAACTGTCCGTTGTGCATTTATTCTGTAAGCCCAATATGGTAGGTTTCCTGATCTCTGCAGGCACATCAGATTCTTCGGCCTGCAGGAAGTACCTGGGCGCTGCAGTCTGTAATAGGTTTTCCATGATAAGTGTGAAAACTAGTTCTTCCTTACTGCCTAGCAAACACAGCCTGGTTCTTCACCGCCTGCCCAGCCGTGGTGGCTGCTGGCTTCTGGCAAGTTCACTATAAGGAGCAGAGTGAACTTTCCCTTTGAATCTCCAAGGTTATGGCCAGGATTTCATGCAGTGGGATGTTCTGCTCCACACAGCCTTGTTAGCTCCTTTTTCTAACATGTCCCTAAAACCAAGCGTTCCAGTTTCTTCCCTTGAGAAGAATTTGCAGCTACATGTTTCTTATCCCTCCCAGAGTCTCTTGTGAGGAAGAGCTGGGGTACATGGAGAAGGGAACTTAGACATGCAGATTGTTCTCTGTTGTATGTGTTTTAAGCCAGTATTACAGGAAGAGGGAAGGAAAGGAGCTCCCACTCCCTCCGGCCTTGTGTATGAGAAGGCATGAAACAAAACTCCTTAAGCCGCATAGATCTCTGCCAGAGGGCAATGCAGATAGTCTTCAGGGTTGCTGTTTTAGAACTGTGGTTTACTGAACCCATACAGAAGTGATTGGGTGACTGATCTGTTTGGTTTCTCTCACTGTGAAGAGACATATAGACTGACACTCAGACTGCATTTTTTTTTTTTTTTTGTGGAAAGAAGGCAGATAATCCCCGTTGGAAAGCTGAGTAATAAAATATTTTTGATTAAACTAAGATGTCTTCCATCTGTTCAAAGTTGTAAGGTGCTTTCATGTAAGGATGTGTTCGGTGTTGTAAACCTGTATATACTGATTCCCTCAGCCAGCAGGGTGAGGAGAAATAGTAATGGCTGGCAAAGTGTTCGGCTTGGGTGATAAAGGGCAATTTAGAATTGCTCCAGTGGGTTACAGTGGTGTCATGTCTGACCATGGCTTTTGGATTCTGCTGCAGGTCAGCATGCCTCCGTTCACAGTGGTTACTGTTATCAGTCATTTCAACTCTGTGGTTGATAGTGAAGGATTCAGTTTTTGGAGAAAGCTTTTTCTTTGTATAATTACTTTAGAGCCAGGTGGGTCCAAGTGACTCACTTGGGAATGGAAAACTGGGGGAAAGAGTTAGAAAGTAGATCAGTAAAATAAACAAATGTGAACAGTTTCCTTGTAATGGGATGCTCATCATTTCAGCCCAAAAGAATTCTGAGGCCAAGCTTTTATTTCTGTCTGCAAAAGAAAAGTTTGGGTTTGCAGACTGCGCTCCTAAACTCTCGTACAATTTCTCTTCACAGTGGCAGCTGGACTTCCCTTTCTGAAGGGGAAAAAAAAATTGTCGAAAGGGTTTGAGCTGAAAGTTGCCCTGTGAGATGTTCATGAGAAAGGTCTTGATGACCTTATTCAAATGTTTACTGTCTGTACCTAATACATCAATGGCAGTAATGTCCCTGGACTGTTGTTCTTGCAATACTTTTTTTTTTTTTTTTTCTTTTTTCTGATAACATCATCAACCTTTGTGAAAACCCTGGCCTTTCTCAGAAAGGTACCATCTTTAACCAAATCTCTCCCCTATTTTCTTTAATGATACTAAACTAATGAAACTGTTTAATGTTCATATTTCTATACTCAGGGTATAATTATACTTGGTCTTGAAATAACATTTTTTACGTTGAAAACTTTGAAGTATAGATTAGCTCTTTCTAAAGTTATGTGTAATTATGGGAAAAGAGTTACTGTTTCTTCAATTTTGTCTTCTAAGCATGTGGTTAAGTTCCAGCATGTTCAGGTACAATGGTAAACCAACCATCTTATCCTGGTAAATATGCTGAAGTGTATAATTCACCTTAGTATCTCAGCGGAAAATTAATATGCTTTACTGTTTGCTTGTTCAGACTTGCTGAGCTGCATGTTTGTGGCAGAATTTTACAGTTCTGCCACTAGTGAGGATGCACAACAAAATCAAGTGGGGAAGGACAGTTGCTTCAGCATTTTGAAATCAGCTATGTGTGAATTGTGTTCCTGTATTTTAAAACCAGTTGCAAAGAGAATGTAGGCCCAATGTAGAACCTTGGGAAGTGAGGCTGCAGGGGAGAGCATATCCAGTGCTTCTGGCTTCCTTTCAGCCCATAGGGTGGACCGCCGAGTTGCTAACCAGGGGAAGTAGTGGAAATTGTGTCAGCTTCTACCATGTAGACGAAGTTCCATAGGAGCTTCATCAGAATGGGCCTCTGACTTTTTCTGGACTTGCAATTTTATTTTTTTTTTTTGAAGGGTTTCTTTCTAGGCAGCAGTTTAGCTCTTTGCATAAGTATTTCCACTGTCTTCAAAGTACTCAAATGTGCGTAAGTAGTTGAGACCTAAATAACCATAAATAGCTGGGACTTAAACAAAAATACAGGTTTTTGTCTTGTGAGTGAGCCTCTAATAAACCCCTTATGCAGTGGTGGAGCCTTTTAGGCTTTTTTTGTACCCTTTATAAGCCAGTTCATTTCTTGTGTATTTATCTCATTTGCAATATTGGTGCCTTAGGCTGAGTGGCTGAAACTATTCCAAATTGGGTTTTGTTCAGATTATGAACTTCAGTTTAGAAGAAAAACAGAACCTGATTTACCACTATGCCTGCCTTGGAGTTGCATGTGATTTGCAGGGCTCTGAGAGAAGCTTCTCTGCTCACCAGCTCTGAAGTCTCTGGCAGCAGGCAATACTAGCATAAAACATGTTGCACTCACAATGACTGTGTAAGTGCTGTGCATCTTCCGGTCATTGGGAGGAAAAAGAAGGATACAGGGTCTGGTAGTGTAGTATGTGGTGTAGTATGTGTTACAAACTGCAAGGCCTCCTGGTTCAAACAGGATCTCTGCTTATAAATGTGTGTTTGAGTTTACATAGGTTTAATACTCTCAGGTTGCTTCTGCCTAGGCCATGCTAATAGTGTTTTCATACCTGCTAATTTGTGAAATATCTAAAAACAATGAGTTTCTTTTGATTCAAAGGATGTGACAGTGAAAATTGCCAAAAGTATGGTGGTTTTTTTGTTTGTTTTTTTTTTTTCTCTAATGCACCCAGGACCTTTTTAATTATAAATAGCTATACTTAAGGAGCCATAATTGGTTTCTTCTGTTACTCAGAAATAATTTATCTTTGTTCTAATTAATGTTTGTAAGGGGTAGACTACTGAACAAGTTTGCCTTCTCTAGTTGCTGTTGGTGCAAAATGTACTGTAAGTTTCTGTGATTGTAGAACCAAACAGGCTACACATCTCCTTGATTTGCAATCCACTTTACTTAGTAGGTAAACTGGGTTGGAACAAAGCCAAAAGCCATATGGAGGACTGATTTATGCAGTTGCAGCATTTTCAGATCTGTGAAACATGGTCATCTGTCTAAGAGCTCTACTGGTTATACTAGTTGGGACCAGCTGTGCTCTGTCTCCCCTCTGTGGGAAGAATGCAGCACATGTTATGGGAGCTGGTACTTTAAGGAGGACAGACTCTTTAAGTATTCTCAGTTAATCTCTAGGGAAGAAGACACCATTGCCTCTGGGTTTCAGAACATTTTCTTGTGCAGCAAATGTGATGACAAATACAGTTGTGATTTATTAGAGACACAAAGCAGGCCTATGGATTTTGCCCTAAAGAAAACTTTAAAACTGTGTTTTTCCCTTGAAACCATGAATAATTAGTGCATAAACATAAATGCAGTCAAAATTTTCATTGTAGTTATAATTGGGCAAGGTTTTGTCATTTGTCAGTAGCGGTCACTCTGCCCAATTTTTCCTCTAGTTTCTTTACAATAACTTTTGGAAAATAAAATATACTATGCAGAACTTGTTCTTCCCTCCACCCCTTATTCCCCACCCAAGTTTACTTTAGAGAACGAGCATTTCACTTTCTCTTCTGAAGGCCCAGTGTCTGCTTTATTGCATTTCTGAGCCTTATTGTGACAAGGCCTGCTTTTTGATACCTAAAAGGAAATAGGAAATGAGACAATATGCGTCCTTTCCATGTTCAAATAAATGGCATGTTTTTATAGCTGGGAGGGGATAAAGCTGGCTCTCACAAGGGAAGTGGTTAGTGTAGCTGGTTCTTACCGTGGTGACTTTTGATAAGGATTTCTTGAGTTATTGTATACTCTTTGCTGTTGCTAAAATAATCTGTAATTACAGGATTTAAAATGTTGGAGTCTTTTAGCTTAACTGTTCCTTCAGAAGCTGCGAATGGGCAGTCAGAATTGAAAGCTGCTTATCCATATTCATACAGAAGCTGTATGTAGAAACTTGTGTAGATGCATGGCTGGCTGGCTAATGCTTAACCCACGCATATTAAGCAAGTAGATAGGAAGGCTGTCTTTTGAAACTGTTGACCTTTCCTATCTGCAGTGTTCAAAGAGCTACGGTTTGGGTCCTGTAGCTGAATGTTCACCTAGTATTTGTTGCTGGAAATATGACTGAAGCTGACTGTGCAAATGCCTTTAGTATTCCAGGGTAGGATTACACAGCAGTGTGTTCTTCGCTGATCCTGTGCAGTCTGTATTGAAGTCGGCCTTGTTCTCACTCTGTTTCAAAGGCGTGTCTTCCTCTGACATCCGTGTGGACATGGAACTCCAACTCTGTAGTCATAGACTGCCTGTCAGTTTAGTGTAGCAATTAATCTAACGGGTGACCTTAGTCTTTATCTTCTTTTTCACAGCCCAGTCAGTTTCAGTACACAGTAGATTAACTTGTTGAAAAAGGCATTTCCATAAACAGTCCATTAGTAAGACACAAGGGCGTGACTTGTCACACATGACTCTCCCCCAACTGTAGTTCCACTGGTGTTTCCTGGAAACTAGTCTTTATTTCTGGTCTCTTATATATGATATAGTTTCATAGTGATTTGAGAAGCACTTCCACACCTGTTTTAAACAGTTATGACTGTTTTCTCGGTTACTGTCCCATTTTTAAGAGACTGCTTCTGTGATACAAGTCCTTGTGGTAAGCAGTAAAATGAGTCTGAAGTCTTTTGTGATGTTTGCTTAATCTTTGAATATTTAATTAAAATTTAATAAGGAGTTTACCTGTGTGTTTGAGAAAAGCTTTTTACTTCCTCTTAGGCATTTGTCTTGTAAAGATCTTCCAGAACAGCATTCTTCTCATTAACCTTAAAATCAGCGTATTGCAAATGTGTTTCAGTAATGTAAGACATCTAAAATGTCTTACAAGTTTTACTACTAACAAGATCATGCGTTGATTTGACATTAAGATTTCTTTTGTAAATTCTTAATATGTGGCAATGCCATTAAAGTGGAACACCTTCCAGAATTGTAAGAGTTGTGGATTTTTTCCTGCTTTTTTCATTCTTTCCAAGTACATTGTATAGCAGAGTAGAGAAAATGAAATCTCATTACAAATCCCTAATAGTTAGACATATTCTGTGATAGATCTTTTACTATGTCATGTTAGTGCAAGTTGTTTGTAACTAAGGTTGAAAGTCCATTCAGAAGAACTGTAACACAGCAGGGTGGTCACAAATGAGACTGTAAACTAGTGCAGCTGCGATGCTGGTCAGACTGCTTGGCAGGTCACCTGTTTAACTTGTTGCTGCTTTATCCACTCATATGTTGAAGCACAGCTGATGAGTAAAAGCTTTCTTGGTAGAACCTGAGGGAACTACTTCAGATTTGGTTGTTGTTACAGAGGAGATACCTTTCATCCGAAGGAAATCGGTAACAAGGGGGTTAATTTCTCTTTAAGTTGGTTCAGTGAAACCTTGCAATCTCATTTCCCACACTTTTATGTCTATTTCACTACTACACATTACTAGGTATTACTACTTCAAGTCACAGTCTGTTTCCTATATTCGTGTTGGTTAAAAACAGAACAAAAGAAAACCCAACACCCACAAAAAAACAAACAAAAAAAACCCCAACCCAAACAAAAAAAAACCCCAAACAACACTCTGCTTTAGATTACTACTGATTTGTGTATGGATTTGGATTTTAAATCCTCAAGTAAGTGGTAGAAGTGTGGACAACACGCAGCTTACTGAGATGTCACTTATGACTTTCTGGAAAAAGCGCCTGTGACACTTTTGGAGGAAAGCTTTATAAGGCAGACTTGACAATTTGGTGTTTCCAAATAAGAAGAAATGATCTGGAAGAAAATTAGCTCTTCATTTCATTTAATTTTGAGTAAGACAGTTACAGCTGCTTGCAAATAAGTCAATTTAAAAATTGTGAATTGGTCTGAGTCTAGTACTAGACCACTAGAGTGAGCCACTAATAACTTGCTTCAGAAGAAAGAAAACAAATATAAAGCCATGCATATAGACACTCTTCTGAGCTGTGCATGTTTAGATTTTTACAGCGTGAAGATACTTTAACCTAATTGAGTGTACAGAGAATTACAGGAATCAATTCAAACAGAAATAAATTGTGCTTCATCAAATACAAAAAAGAATCAAAAAAAGGATTAGATGAGTTGAGCCTCACCTGTGTCTTAAGTATGTGCTGATACTTGAATAGGATCACAAACCAAGCCAAAACTCCTAGATAACAACTTCTTCGTTTGGTTTTTTGGTTGGTTGGTTTTGTTTTTGTTCGTTTGTTTTGTTGTTTTCTTCTTTTTTTTTTAAATCCACTTGTATTCTTACTTACTGTTGTCTCATTTTCTGCATGATTAGGCTTTTTTCAAAGTAACTCATATTTCTTATTTAGTTTTTTTTAATATTGGACTTTTAAAACACATTCTAGTCTTCTGTTCCTGCATTCTAGATTTATATAGAACTTCCAACTGAATGTTCATACAAAAAAAAAAAAACCACAACCTTCAAGTTACACAAATTTTGATTACATTTGAATAAATAGTTTGGAATTTCTCTTGCTAGTATTTATGTTTTCTGGAGATGAATGCATTTCTTTTTGCTTTACTGTGCCCTCTTTGATTAGAATTGCTTATGCAGAAAGTGAAGGTTGGGTTTTAAATGCAGCTGAAATGCAGAATTAGGTACTTAAATGTGAAGCCTAAATTTGGTACCACCTTTGGCGCTTTTTTTTTTTTTTTTAGAAAACCAGATTGCTCCTATGGATACTTCTATATGAATTGAGAGGCTTTTGTAATGTGAAGGCAGGGAGGAGAACCGTGCAGAATGGCAGTCACTGGTAATCTTTCACCTTCAGAAACGCGCTGCTGTTGTTTTTCTGAAGTCAGCAATGGGAACAAATTAGAAGAGTATGTTAGCCAGTTTGCTGTAAGTGATGTGGTTTATTCTGACTTTTCTTAGGATTGCGTGCGCGTATTATGCAATGCTATTTGCATTATTAATTTGTAGTTGGAAGCGGTTAAGAATCTTCTAAGTATAATGCCAAAATTTTACTTTTCTTTTGCTTGAGATGCTTTTTTGTTATGTGTTTTTGAAGAGGCACTGGTTTGGCCTTTGTCCACCAATTTGGAAACCAGTAAGATTTCTTTAAGGTCTTTAAGGACATTCTAATTGACCAGGATTTGTTGTTGCATGAAAAAATCTTCTGTTTGAACAGAAACGCAAGATCCGGTCAATGTTTGTATAACCTTCCCTTCAACCACTGATAGAAAATTTACTGGGAAAGCTCCAGAAACCAGATTAATATACACTTGAAAGCACGGATTCACTGAGTCCCTTTCTTATTTTAGGACATCATGGTGGTCAAACCACAGTAAAATCTTCAGGAGAAACTGGTATTAAATGGAAGAAAAAATTGCAGCAGGAATGTATGCATTAGTTTCAGAAATTTCAGTTAAAACTGCAGTGCTGAAAGACAATTGTTGAATTAGGTGTTGTGAAGTGAGCAAGCTGCTCTTCTTAGGTTAGTTACAAGGTGAAACAGTAACACAATCAGGCCTTTGGACCTGTTGTAAGATAAAATGGTTTCCCAGCCAGCCTCCAAAGTTGTAGTCTGTGTTGGTATGGATTTGTGTCTGGCAGTGAGATAAGGGGAGGAAAAGAGACAGGTCTTGGCATTACTGAAACTCTGGAGCTGGTTCAGCATTGTTATTTATGGCCTATTCTGGGTTTGCCTTTGTTGTACACATATGTTTCAAGTATTTTCCATTTGTTGTTGTTCTTCATTGTGCTAAACAGTACGGTCAAAGTTACGGAAAAAATATTTCTGTCGTTAGGTTGTGTACTAGAACCTAGATCCTGGAAAGTGGGTTTCCGATTTTGGAATGAATGCTGATTTAAATAAAGATGGTTTTGTAGATGCAAAACCATGTAGGTGGCTTTCAAACATAACATTAAAAAATAAAGCACATTCTTCCTTAATTATACGTATGTCTAGGTGAAATACTGTTGTTTAAAACTCCTTAAATTTTTGAAATATTTTTGAAATGTGTCTATTACCAAGTCAGTCCTGCAGCTTTAGTATTTTTGAGATGGTTCCTTAAGGTTTTAAAACCAGAGAAATTGTATAATTATGCAGTTTGCTTTCATTAGAGATGCAAAAATCTGAACCTGCAGTGTGAAATTTTCTATCAGATAACCATTTACATTGCATCTCATACATGAGTTAGAAACATGTCCTAGATACATGGGGATAAAATCATAGAATCATAGAATAGTTAGGGTTGGAAAGGACCTTAAGATCATCTAGTTCCAACCCCCCTGCCATGGGCAGGGACACCTCCCACTGAACCATGTCACCCAAGGCTCTGTCCCACCTGGCCTTGAACACCGCCAGGGATGAAGCATTCACAGCTTCCTTGGGCACACACAGTATTTGCTATGAAGTAGGAAATCTGGAAGCCACTTTTAATGAATAGAGGTTAAAAAAATAAAAAAGTGGGAAACAAATATAAAAACTCCAGATAACTAGTTTCACACATTGATCAGATTTTTTCTTGGCAACACATTAATGCATGGGCTAGTTTTCACGCTCAGCTTTAATCTTGGTAAGAACACTGCATTTAAATTAATACTGTTACATAGATGTGAACACCTCTCTTTGCTTATTGGGGCCTGGTCTGAAGAGAATATGGTATGCTGTTGTATGGATAAGAGATACCTATGTCCTATGGATGTGTAGGTAGTTTACTCTTTAACACACTGAAATTGGAGCTGGTAAGTTCCAAATGCAGCAGCCAGCTGCTACATACATAGTAACATCTCTCAAATAAGCTGATGTTTTCTTTGCTGTACTGCTTCCAACTAGATGTGTTATATGTGCATAACACAAGATTTCTCTTGCAGTAAAGCGGATAATTTTATAAAAGAAATATTTGCGTTTTGTGAACTGTAAAATGACTCTCCTTAAAGGCAGATTGGAGTTTGTTGCTCCTTGATGAACTTTTAAAAATACTGTTGTAAAAGCCGGCTGAGATAAATTGCAGGTGACAAGTGTCTTGTACTTTTTTAGCTTAACTCATGCAGTTGAATCTTTAGTGGATGGTGACTTTGCTGTGGACGGAGTTGCACGGAGTAACTAACCAAATGGTTACTGCAGAGTGGGCCCAGTGAGTGCATTCTGCAGTGCAAGGAAACAAAGTCCTGATCTCCACTGAAATGCTTCCTGTTGTGTTCTTAACTGCTCTGTGGCAGTAAATTGTTCATTACCTAAGCAAGTCATCTAAGGAGAAGCTGAATTGTGACAGATTGTATAGTGTAGTGAAGTTCAGTTCAATGGTGATCATATCTATTAGGTTTATGTAATTGTTACGTACTTTAAATTGAGTCAACACTGTACTGTGCTGTTCATAACAATTCAGTGCAAAAATCATGTAAAACTGTCACATGTATTTCCCTTTTTATAATTGTTGAAACAAACAGCTGTATTTCTACATTGTCCATCCATTCTGGGCCTTTGAATATAATGATCCATCAGAAAAGAATCACGTCATGAAGCATGCTGAGATGTTAGAACAGTACTTGAAAATTCCTGTTTCCCAGATTTCTGCTTCCCATTAACTGAGATTCACAGAGATTTTTTTTGTGTGGTACACCATGAAAGAGGAGGGCTTTTTCTTAGCCAGCTAAAAGAACCTGAAAGCAAGCAGCTAACTTCTGCAAAATATCTTTTCATTCTCCACTTCCGCAAGGGAAGGAGAACTTATGAAGCTGCCTTTGACTTCTGTTAGTAACTATCTTTGTCTTAATGCTGTTTGTGTTACAGCAAACATAATTTGAAATTCCTGTATTTTTGTATTTATGTTTCAGAGAGAGCATGAGACTGTGTCTTTTTTTTTTGACTAATGTGTGGTCGTCTACTGTCTAAGCCTTGAGAAGAGATTGCCTTTTTTTGTTGGTGCCTTGAGGGATTTGAGGATGTTTTTTTGGGTTTGTTTATCTTTAATTCTGCTGTCAGCCTTCCTTCATAGGGTGTTAATAAAACACTATCAGCATTGAGGTACGATAATCTGTTCATGTCTGCCTGTGAAATGTTGAAAAAGGGACAGTCGTTTTGATAGCTTTGCAAAGCAGGAAATTGCAGACTTCTTACGCTTTGTCAGAAACTTCAATGCCTAGAGCAGGAAGAACTGCTGAGATCCCTAAGAACATGTTCCAAGATACAAACACAGTGTTTCTGTTTTAGCTTTGCTGTTTGTGAGGAAATGTTTGACTGAACACTTTTTTTTTTCCTTAATAGCTTGCAGTAATTGGTAGTTATCTTGGGATTTGTTTAGGTACGACTTGCAAATCATTTTTCCACAAGCCAAGGTGTGATTGGACCTTACTTCTAAGAATTCATTGCTAGTATAGTTACCTCAGGGAAAGCCTTCATGAAATGGAACTTGTCTGCCTTCTTTGTTTCTTCTGGGCCGTATGTATGTGATAACACTGACAGATCTGTTTCTTGAATGTCTGGTTGCATGGACAGCTTCTTTCAGAGGTTTAACATAAACTGTAGTTGTACAGTTTCTCCTTGTTCCCTCCCCCAAAGGTCAAGTAGGTCATTTGGGATTTTCTATTTGCCAGTTTGAGTGAAACTTACTGAGTACATCAAGCATTTTGTGGCAATATCAGATTTTCTAATTTTAAATACTGTTTCTCTTCCTCCTCATCCATCTCTTTTCCCAAAGGGGCAGAAGTGCGAAGGAAAGCTGAGATAGTAGATTTCATATACTGCTAGGAAATGCTATCTGTGTAACTCATGGTAATATATATTGGAGTCTGTTGTTCTCTGCATTGGGAGAATTATTTGGGGTTTGTAGCTTAAATGTAATTGTATGTAATGTATTTCTTGTGTAAGATTTTTCTAAATAGTAAAACAGTGGTATTTATTGAATATTCTTGTATATTAAAGAAAATTACATGTAATTAAGGATATGCAATGTCTTCTACACAGAGAAGGTAAGTACCTTCTTAAGATAAACTTATTCAAAGTAAAAATAAGGAAAGCAAAACCTGTACTTTTTGTATCAGTTAGTTTTCTCAATATTTGGAAGGGTACCTGAGTACCCTCCTCGTTCTTGACTTATCTGCAGGAGTGGATTTGATGATTACAGGTTTTTTTTTATCTTGCCGCAGGATTTCAAAAGAAAGGAGGAAGCTCAAAGTGTGGGAATTCTTTAAGTTGCTGTATTTGTAGGCCTTCAATATTTCGGTTTTGTAACAGTGAGTTTTGTTCCCTGACCTACATTTGTACAAAAGCTGGCACGTAAATTGAAATAAACAATGTGCATTTACTGCTAACATAACTTCTGTTAGTTTCAGCTGTTTTTTGGTGAGGTCAGCCCCACTTTTTTAAGCATCTCTGGTCACTTCATGTGACATACCTTTGGTTTCTAGAGTGCAGACTACCTACAAACCAGTAGATGAAAGCTTACATCAGATAAAAAATCAGTTGGGTAAATTCACATGGAGTCATCCTCCTCCAATTCCTCCCTGGAGCTACACATTGCTGGTGAACATGGGGAAGAATCTAGGGGAAGAGGTTGCTCAGGGGTTGTTCTTGTGATTTTACTACAGCATGCACAGGCAGTTGCTGTTTGATGTAGGGTTTTGGGCTGGGGACTTCTGATTCAGTCTTGTAGAGATGATTTTACAGGGAGATCCTGTGGAGTGACAGACTAAGCAGCTGGGAGCCTTGTGAATGCACAAGGGTCTGCAGCTGCCTGTAAGCAGTAAGCTCTGTTCTTACGTTTATCTTTGAGTGATGCTGCTGTGCTTACTTTCTGTCCTGAAAATATAGTGGTTTATTGCTACCATAAATAGAAAACAAAGGGAGTAGTTATTTTTTTGGTTCAACCTATTGAACAAAAAACGAAACAAACAAACAAACAAAAGTATTATTTGCTTTCAGAGTGTTAAGCTTTCCGATTCATAGAGCAATAGAATGGCTTGGTTTGGAAAGAGCCCTAAGATCATTTAGTTCCAACCCCCCCCACCATGGGCAGGGATACTTCACACTAGACCGTGCTGCCCAAGATTCTGGCTAACCTGGCCTTGAGCACTGCCAGGGATGGAGCACTCACAGCTTCCTTGGGCAACCTGTGCTAGTGCCTCACCACCCTCACGGTAAAGAACTTCTTCCTTATATCTAATGTAAACTTCCTCTGTTAAAGCCCATTACCTCTTGTCCTATTGCTACATATCTAATCTCATGGCTGCAGGACATAACCTGCTAACTTGCTGAGTAAATTCAGGTTGAGGAACAAACTTCAGATTTTGAGGGCTGTGGTTCCTTCTTCTGCAGCTTCATTTTAATAATAAAACTTTCTTCATCCTATGAAACTCTGGTTTCCAGTGTGGTAAATTCCACTGCATGTGGGGTATCTCCTCTACTGGAATAAATTTGTTATCACAGCATCAGTACTGTTAAAATGGAACATCTTCTTATTATGTGTTAGAAGACTGACTGAAGCTTGTTCATCAGAAGTCCCATCGTGTGTTTTCTTGGGAAATTGGTGCAGGACCATGTTATGATTGTACTGGAGATAAAATCCAGTTAAGCAGCTTTCCATTTTCTTCTTACCAACTTCAAATTTCAGAATGTGTGGTCTTGGTTTGAGGGGATTTTGTTGTTCTGTTTGCTTGGGGTTTTTCGTTTGTTTTTAAATCAGAGCCATATCAGTAGGGAGGAGTAGAAATTAATAATTGAAGTGGGGAGCAGGAACTCCTCAAACTCACATAGCTGCTGAGAAGATGGTATATGGAACTGTTTCAAAAGGTTACCTACGCCAGGATCACTTCTGGCCCCTCCTTCCTCTGTAGCGGCATATATAGCTGTTCATTCAGAACCTAGGTATTTAAATTACCTAATGTGTTTCCAGGCCTGTTACCATGCCAGTTCTAATGTTAGTACTTGATCTAAGAACATTCTAGCAGCAAATTCAAGTTTCTGCTTGCATGTAAATATTTTGTGGACCTTTTATTATTTTTTTAAATACTATGTTGTTTTTTTTTTGATGCTTAAAAGCATCTTACTCTATGTAACTTAAGTATTTATGGCTGAAATTTAGGTCCGTAACCGAGCTGAAAGACCTAAGTACCCACAACAGCTGTAACTTGGCTTTTCCTTAATGGATAAGGAATGGCAGATAGTGGAGTTACAAGAAATTATATTTGGATGTCTTGCTCAATTTGGTTTGCTTTTAGATGAATACTCTGAAAAATTGTTAACTTTTTTGGCTTTCATTCCTCATAGATTTTGAAAGCTACTTAGTAAAGAAACAAAAAAATGGCAATTTTTATTTTTTCTGTGTTGTCCTTGGAATAAATTTTCAGTAATCATTATGAATCTCCAATTTTACAAATGTTCTGTATGTCCTTTGGTTTGCCAGGATTCCCTGAGATTCAATTCAGCTATTGTTAAAGACTCTATTACAATGTTCTACTCATTCTATGATTCTATAATGCTAAAATATCTCTTGTCACATACTGCTAGTAGATTGGAAGGGTTTAGAACTTTGTTGCAGACTGCTGTGAGCTGATCAATGTTGCGGGAAAAAAAAAAAAAGTAGGACTTGTCATTCTTCTGTTTTATGGTCTAGTTCAACTCTGGCCTGTAAAGTAGATGTTGTGTCTAATTTCCTTTTTGTTGTATGAGTACATAATTTGGAATATTGAAAATATTATTATTGGAAAATTAAAAATGTAATTGTCAGCTTTACTTGGGGTTTAGTTAAAATTCAACATTCCTGTTTAGTTGATTTTGTGTTTTCTGATGAGCTAATTAGGAGAAATGTTGTATCTTGTGTTTATGCATGGCAGGTTTTAAGAAACAAATTGCACAGTGTTTTTCCTTATTAGCTTAACTTTAATATTTCCTAATGTATTGAATTTAAAAACTGCCTTTAGGAAGTTGAATTTAAAAACTGCCATCAGGAAGTAGTTATTTTGAAGTGAACTACAGAGAAAACAAAGCTTTCCATTGAGGCTTATGTTCGATATCTGCTGCTTTCATGTGTTAGCTAGCTCTATGCCAACAATATATCATCTCTTAACCATGCCTCTTTCGTGAAAAGGGGAGCTCAGCAGTCTTCATAAGTCTAAATGCATGTCACACACTGCTGTAACTGCATTTTGTCACTAGCACTTGAACTAAATTTAAGGATGGCATTTTTACAGTAGCATGGTCTCTTGGTCTAAGTGCTTGTTTACACACTCCACCCAGTGCTTAATTCTGTGTTACATCAATTGCTCTGACAGTGCTAGGCAGTAAGTTGAAAACTGGTCTGCTCTGGGGGTCAGGGGCTGCAATTGTGTTTTATCCCCCTAGAGCAAGTGAGTGTGGCTGTAAGCATGACCATATTTCTACCTTTTGTTATATTTGAATTGTCTGAAATGCAACATCGCTGGGGGCAGCATTAAGGTTTAATATGTTGGCAAATACAGGTAAAACACATCTGTGCATTTAAGCAGTGTTCCTGTTAAAGTTCTCTTGTAGGGAAAGATACATGTGATGCGCTTGCAGCAGTATCCAGAGTTGTTCTGCTTTTGAAAATTGACAGAGCTACTGAAGTACTGTCCTGTGCCATAGGGCTTTTGTAGCAGGCTCTCTGCTTAATGTGGATTTCTAGAATGTTAATGTATTTCTGGCAAAAGAATGTACAATGAAGTACATTCATTTTATGGTATCTTCATAAATGAGACACTTGTACCAGAGGCTGACACAGTTCTAAGTGCTTTTCCCATATTACTTTAACTACCCCTGCAGGTCCTTTTTTATAAAAAATCAGAGAAAATAAACAGTTTCTGAAGACAGCTGCAATACATGTGAAACTCTGGTGGTACTTTACTTTACAAAACCAAAGACATGCATGGATAATTTGAATAATTTGAATAAAATCTCTGCTATTCAGGACTGAAGCTTCTCTTGAGCTGTTTTACTTAAAATGCAAAAATGTTTTCACTTCCACTGCTGCCTGAATCATGCTCACTAATTTCTAATAATCATAGAATCAGCTAGGCTGGAAAAGACTCTTAAGATTATCAAGTCCAGCCGTTACCCCAGGACTGTTATGGTGGTAGTGACAACTAGGAAGCAGAGAAGTATAAGCAAAATATTTGTAATTTGGCTTTCTCTTATTTCAGATTACTTCAGGAGGGGCATGTTGTTGTTTTGTTGTTTTTGGTTTTTTTTTAGGGAGGCATGTTAAGAAATGTAGAAAAACAGTACTTGGAGCGAGGAAGTGCTTTCAGTTGAGTATGTTGCTGACAGTGGAATTCTGTGCAAAAAGGTTAAATGTAGATGAATGATATGCAGCTATGTAAGTTATACCATTAGTCTCCAAATCTGCTTAATGATGAAAGACACCTTAAAAAGAAAAAAAGTGGATGTTGATATTTGACTCTGTTTCTGTGTTCAGCAACAGGCACTCCTGAAACAGGGGCCCACGTATTTCTCCAGGGTTTATAGCTTGGTTATATTTCAGAAGTTCTGTAAAAATCAGCAAGGCTTTTCTATACTGAGGTGTCATTTTAAAATGAAAAATAGTCTGCAAATCAGGATGTTTGAAAACCCTGCTGTGAATTTGGCTTGGTAAGAAAGCATTCTATAGGAAACTTAATTTATTGTTGTTTTAACTTCATTATGGGCTTGCTTCTCATGTGTCATAGTGAAATGTCATCTTCCAGATGGATGACAGGAGGTTTCTCTTTTGTTTATACAATTTTCTCAAATACGTATCGTGCAAAGTTTTGAGAAAACTGTGGAAATTCTTTGCATGTATGTGTAACTAAATGATTGTTCAGCCTATGAAAGGTGGTTTTAACAATTTTAATCTTGGCACGCTAGATGAAGTTTTCTTTCCGTATACCTTAGTTTTGGTTTTTAATAAAGTTGCTGTTATAAACAGATAAGAAAATTTTGTTTTCTGGTCTCAAGGAGGCAGTACCACTGCTTTCACTTCACCATGAAGTTCAGGTAAGCATTAATATTTCATGATAGCCTCACCACATGGTTTATATCAGTTTTTAAAATTAGTGCTTTTGGTTGGGGAGACAGTGATGAAGCAAGGAAACCTTGTCATTGCTGTACATGAATACTTGGGCATTTTGAACTTCACGTGGGAGTATCCCAGCATTCTTCCCTGTATTGGGAATATTCATGAAAGGGCCTTGCTGTTGTTGCTTTAGATTTCTCAATGTAGGTTTATTGATAACATCAGAATTCCAGAGACCTGCTCTGTTAAATTTTAAGACTTGATTTTTGGAATGTGAACCCAATTGTGGACTGCAGATGGTTGGTTGAGGGTTGCATTGGTGAGCTTCCATGCGTAATCCATGAAAACCTAATGTGTTAGTATTGCACAGTGAACACAATCTTTGTCTTTTTGGCTATGTGGGAGAGCAGTCTAAATATATGAAAATACACCTGTGTGTTAATGTTTGTCTGTTTTTCCTTTGAAGCCATGGACTTTGCAGCTATCTCAGCTGAAACAGTGCTTGAGGGTACTGAATAAATGGTTAATAACTATTTCCTCTCTTGCCCTTCAGGGTCTTTTAGCGTGGATGGATTGTATGGCAATTCTTAGCCAGATTTTAATTGCATTACTTGCTGTTCCACAGCTTGGAGTCTTTCTGGCAGTTCTGCTTTGACTTAAGTTAATCAAAACACTTGAGTGACCCCAAGCTTATTCTATAAGCTACCTTAGAAATTGTAGAAAGAGTTAGTTGTAGGTCATACGTACTGAAGAAAAATTAGTATCACTGGTCTTAAATGGTAACTGATAACTGGTCAACACAAACATGAAATCAGAACCTATTAGTTTGAATGGTGACAGCTAATTTCTGATGAAATAAATTTAAATAGGTAGATAGTTTAAAATAAGTATCTAGTATCATGCACTTGTACCAAATAGTCTGTTCCATTTCTGATGATTGTCAGTATTAAATATTTAAAACAAGTGCCAAATAAAGCAAAACTCTAATTTTAAAAGCATCATTGTAATCCTGTTTAAGTTCCCTTTTCAAGTGAATTCAGTATGTGAGACAGATTTTTGTCATTGAAAACATGTCTCCTCCGCCTGAAGTATACGTACATCTCTTTATTAGGCTGCTCCAGGTAACTATTTTGCAGATATACTTGGCCTACATCCCACCGAAAATACTTTTGGTGCTTATCTTATAACTGTGCTGTTGAGTACAAGTTTCTCAATAAGCAAGTAAATGCCTTTTTTTTTAATCATACTTCTTTTGTAGCTTCAGCAATGTAAGATTACTTCCTGTTCTAAAACAAAGGTTTCTTTTTTTGTGTTTGTGGGTGAGGATAAATGAAAAAGCTGTCTTACAAGTCACTTTAATGTGATACCTGCCTGTGGCAATAAAGAAAACTACTTGAGTGCTGCTCTTGATGTTTTTGAAATGAGTGTGTTAGAGATTTTTGAGAGTTTCAGTTGTTTGACGTTTTGCAGGTTTTTGAACTCCCTTGTATGTCCACAAAACTTCGGCACCATGGTTGCCTGTGCTTATTCCTGTCCATAAATTTCATGGTTTTCCAACTTTTTTTTGGCCTTCCATGATGATCCCTTTCAATCAGAAAAAGATGACGTTGGTAAATTTAGCTGTTCTGATTTAACAGTAGTGTATGAAAGTTTGAGTTGCTACTGTTGTGACTCCTTCCTAGCCAAAACCTATGTAGTTACCCTTGGGAGGAGATCTTGCAGCGGAGTTAAGAACTGGAATTGCTCTTCGGTTCTGCTGTGCTGCTGATTAGAAAGCACAGTGAAAGACTAACTCTCTAGGTAAAGAGAAAACTTTCTTTGATTTCTTTTTAACAGCAGTTAAGAAATGGTTCATCATTATGCCAGACATACAGTTGGCATGATCTAGTTCTATTAATTTTAAAATATTATTATTTTCAATACATTTTGTGGCCTCAAAGTCCTACATGAGTTTAGAGACAGATTTGTGCCAGCTACTATATAAGAACATATACCAGAATGTTCAAATAATGCAATATGGGGAGATGAGTGAATATCAGTGTAGATTTGGGGTTGTTCTGTAGTGTGGGGGCTTTTTTTGTTCTGTTGGTCATGTCTTAATCTTTATGTACTTCCTTAGATACAGGAGGTGCTCTCTGTTCAAAGTGATGTGGTGGCATAATCAGTTATATTTTATGAATTTTTACAAAACAATAACTACACAATCTTGATAGAAGGAAAAGATTTCTTGTAGCTGGGAAGCATGGGTATCCTAAAAAGTGCTGTCCTTGAATCAGACAGTGCTGTTTCATTTCAAAATTAAATGCAAGAAATGAGAAGTAGCCAAACCATCTTCTGCTGAAAGGCAGAATTGAAGTCACCATTCCCAGCTTCCTCATAGCATTTAATACAAAATGATATTTGACTTTCTGCAGGAAAGTGTAGTGCTTTTTTGTGTATTTTATTTTTCACTTACTGTTTTGCCTTTAATGATTATTGATGCCATAGGTCTCGAATGTGGGGAGTGTGGTCAGACTGGGATGCAAAGAGCTGGTTTGTAAAGCTCTACAAACTGAGCGCTATTCTAGCAAGGAGAGAGGTGACAGTGCTTGGTGGCCCACAAAACTTGCTGAGGGTTGTGGCAGTATTCTGGGAAATCAGTGGCATAACAGAAATCTGAAGGTACTAAAGACATCATTATTCACTACTCATGTCTATTAAAAGCTTTGCATATTGTCAAATAATGTTACTCTTTCATGAAGCCGGACTTAGTAGGACCACATGCATCTCAATAGATAAAAATAAATTGTTCCATTAATTCAGATTGTTTCATAGGATAATATAAAATGATATCCAGTTAACCCAATAGCTTTTACTCTTGACATTTCCCCTCAAATACTGTATAAATGCTCAATACTGCTTCTGTTTGCTGTTGCATATATTAGCATGTTTTGCATAAATGTAATATCTGTCGATACAATTTCATGTGCATGTATCTTTCTAGATGTGTGTAATGCTATTTTTATCTTTTTTTGGCAGGGTGCCCATTGCTTGTGAAACTGTTTTTCCCAGGTGCTTGCATATGGGAGTTTATTTTGTGTTTAGGAGCCTGGGAGGGAATGGCTAAACTGAAACTTGTGTGCAAAGCCTTTCTGATCAAAATCTGTTCACATGTAACATAGTGTCCTTTCTCAAATAGCTGGTGGCAAGCTGGAGCTCTTCTAGGTGATGTCTCTACTGTTTTGCTTTCAGACTGCTATTGTGAATATGTCTGCAATTTGATGACAATTTTTAAGCAAATACTGAAGATATCCCTTTTCCTTTATCTGGGCTCCTTTTGAAGGAATGTGTACTCACTGCATTTTTACTTCATGTAATCTGCAATTAATACCAAGAATTTCATTTCTAAAGCATGTGTTACTATAAATTAAAAACCCAAGTACATTGTTGAAGTGAGATTCGAATGCAGCAGAATGTTTTTTCTTAAATAAAATCTCAGTAATACACTGTGGATGATTTAAAAAAAAAAGGTATATTTTTGTTAAGGACTAGTATGTATACTTACTCTCCTGTAATTGGCTTCCTTGCTTTGTTATCACAGACCTATATGGTTGTTATGCTTGCTATAACATTGATTTTTAAATTATTTTTATTTTTAAGTTACCTCACTCAGTACTCCCTCCTCATCAGATAAGATTCCTGCAGTTAGTTTCTGTTTGTACTATGGATTTTGAAGAAGCTGAAAGAGGACTGAAACTATAGCCATTTTTAGCCATATGCTTTCAGAAGTTTTGAATGCCTTTTCCTGTCATTTTTTGTCATGCTAGCTTGTTGTTATCTTGCATAAATAAACATTTGTAATAGTAGCTGCCATTGTTAAAGTGGGTGTAGTTACTGTATGCTTGGCCTGTGGCTAGATTAGTTGACAGATATTACAGGAAAGTCTCCTTGTCGCACAGGGAGATCGTGCTCTCCCCATACACATAGAGCACTTGACAGGACACGAACATTTTGTATAGTTCTGTATTGAGCAGACATTCATCTCTTTAGCAAGCTTTAATGCTTATTTAGTACAGCTTATTATTCCTGTGTCAGAAGAAAACGTTAATCATATTAATTCGCAGAGTAACACAGATTGGTAAATATATGGACAAGAAACATGAAGAGATTTATAAACAAGGTAAAGCATAAGATTTAAAAAAGATCAGTATCAAACAACAAAGCCAGACACAGAAGATACATAAAAAAAAAACAAAATGGGATGATTAGCGTGCTAGGATCCTGCTTTGTAAGTCCTAAATGCTACTTCAGGATAACTGATAGATAACAATAATAATAATGCAAACCTTTTGGGTGCGAAAGTGAAGAGCTTGAGAGATCATGTAATGTAACTACTATTTTTATATCCCGAAAATACCATAATGTGTATACATATATATACATGTATATACAGATATATGTGTGTGTATATACCTTGATGCATTTGAGTTGGTGCTGGGAGATTAAATAACAGCAGGAGGGATGAGAGGCCTAGGAGCTTTTGCAATACCTATTTCTGATATCTGGTAACATTCTTAGGAAACATGCAGAAGAGAAGTCCATTAACTTTGCAGCAAGCATCTGTTGCAAATAAGGGCTAGTATTTATTGGCTTATTTTGTGGGACTTATTTTCAGTGGCTATTGAACAGTGCCAAAAACTTAAAGTGTGGCTAGGTTCCTTCAGAATCCAGCCAATGGGAGCAATACAGAGAAGCTGTTTGAGCAGCCAGGGATCACATTAGGAAAGCTAAAATCCTGATAGAATTAAATCTGGCCAGGATGTTAATGGCAATCTGCAGGTGCGCTGGTGATAAAAAAGGCTAGGGAAAATGTGTGCCCTCTCCAGAAGGAAACGGGAGACCTTATTACACAGGATATGGAGAAGGCTGAGGTACTGGGAAAATAAAGAACCACTCACTGTAAGAGAAGATCATGTTTGAGACCATCTAAGGAACATTAAGGCGCGCAAGTCCATGGGACCTGATGACGTGCATCATCAGGTCCTAAAAACTGGTGAATGGAGTAGCTCAGCCACTCTATATCATATCTAAGAAGTTTTGGGACTCTGGCACAGTCTGCTGGCTAAAAAAGGGGAAACATAACTCCCATTTTTAAAAAAGGAAACAAAGGAAAGACCTGGGGAACTGCAGGGTGGTCAGTCTCACCTCTGTGCCTGGCATAATCATGTAGCAAATCTTCCTGAAAACTATGCTAAGGCATGTGGAAAATGAGATGATTGGTGACAGCCAACATGGCTTCATTATGGGCAAATTTGCTGGCCTTCTGCAACAGGGTAACTGTTCATGAATAAGAGAAGAGTGACTTATGTCATTTACCTGGACTTGTGCAAGATATTTGACACTCCCCTGCATGACATCCTTGTCTCTAAACTGGAGAGAATGATTTGGTGGATAAGGAATTGGCTGGATGGTTGCGCTCAAAGAGTTAGTTCTTCTAATCTCTGTACTTCCATCTGAGCTCATCGCCAATATTGACTGTCTCCATATATGACATTTGCGCTGAGCAAGAATATATGATTTCTTGTATATTTGTTCCTTATCATTCAGTGCTTTTCCACAGAACCCAGAGCTCTTTTCCTCACAACCTGTTGTTAAATGCGTTGATTGTTCTGATACAGCTGCTGTGCAACCACTTGTTCATGAATATTTTCCATGGTCACCAGTGGTTTGACCACTGCTGATATGCAAGTTACCTTTGCTAATGTGCTTCTTACAAATGTAAAATAAATAAAAATAAAATTAAAAAAAAAATTAATAAAGTGACTCAGCAGCTTATAACTTTTTTTTCTTCCCTTTGACTGGGTATTTGTGGATATAGCAGACAGAGCTTCCCTTTTCTTGGTGAATTGACTCTTAGCTACTTCAGAACTTGCCTTTTTCCTGTTTTCCTGCTGCTCATAAAATCTGGTCCAGCTTGGCTACTGGATAAAGCTGTTTGCCCAAATAAATAGCAGAGAAGCAAAGAGAAGCTGTTTCTAAATACTAGGAACAGGAAAATTATTTGGAGCTATGATTCAGCTTTCCCAAATTGTTATATGCCCTTTGTAAGAATAATACTTGCAGGGAGTAAGTGTTAAATTTACTGAGCTATTCAGAAGTGAGTCTTGCTTGTGCATTTCATAGTAGTTTGCTAAATAACAAGTGTATTGTACACCTTGTTTTAAAATACTGAATCATTGATCCATAGAGAGCAAGCTGTTAATGATATAACTATTCAATTACTCTTTGCAAGTCTTCAAAATTAAGACAGAAACAATGTTTTGCTTGCTGTATTGCGCAAGATGTTCAGTTGACTGTTTTCATGCAGTACATTAATTTTATTGTAGTTAGTTTCATAGCTCATGAAGCAAATAATCCAAAGTGAATAGTGCAGTTAGTAATGTGCAGACCACTGAGCTTATGCATTAAAAAAAAAAAAAACACACTGTTGAGCTTGCTTAATACTTTAGAATTAAAATTTAGGTCAATTTCCTTGGCATTTCTTAGCTAGTAATACAGGAGTAATGCTGTTGGTTTGAAACTACTAATGAAAAGAATTGAGAAGTTGTGTAATGCTACCCTTTTGGGAGGGTGCAAAGTTTGAAAGTTAACTTTTATCTTTAAGAAAAAGTCTTTTATCTTTTTCTTCTGACTCATGAGAAACTGGAAAATTTGAGAGCAAAATCCTTGCTCCATTATGAAGCAGGGGTTGGGCTGTTGAGAAGCATCAGACACCCTAGTCAAAGCTAGAGTTTCTCTGAGATTTGGTTTTCAGCCTGCTAATTAGTTTTGTCACTGCTGTTGAAATGAAGCGCCACCTGGCAGTCTCTTCAGCACGTTGTTACCTTGATTTATGAATAGGTTTTGCTGTATGAAGATCAGAATGCTCCCTATGCTGCAGGATTAAATCCTTAGTAGAATATACTCTGAATTTATTATTCATACATTGTTCTGAGGTACAGTGATAGGGAGACTGGAAACCAAGCTGTTGTGCATCTTACAGGGAAGCTTCAGCTTGCCTGGGATAGATGAGGGGGTTTGCTTTAAATTAAGTAAAAACAATAAGAATTTAAAAAGTGCAGGTTCAGGGACACAAAATGAAAATTTCTCATAGTATTCAGGAGCTCTGTGCAGTCACAGGAAAATATTTTTCCACATACCTAACAGCATAAAAATAGTCAATAAATATTTTAGCCAAGCACAAGTTAAAAGATGAAGTTTTCTTGAGCACTTCAGAAAGCAAATTCTGTAAAAATACACATAGTACCTAAAAACTGGAAAAAAATATAATCATGGTTTACTCAGCAAAAGCTTTCAGACTTGGTTGGTCTTTCCCACCTGCGTGGAGGAAAGGCACAAGAGTTCTTTGTGCAGGCAAGAGTAGATCAGTTTAGCTGTCACATGAGAGGAAGATAGCTGCTTCTGCTTCTTTGAGAACAAGCGCAGATTGTGGAGCCTCCACTGTTGTATTACATTGTTCAAGGGCCTCCAAAAGGCCTTTTTTTTTTTTTTGTTTTTTTTGTTTTATATCAGTAGGAAAGTTAATCATGGTTATATGAACAAATGAAATACTGTGTCATTCTTTCACTGCTGGGATAGTGTTTTCTGTCTCGTATACAAAATACTCGTGCAACTAAGATGGTTCATGTCATGGAATAACTAACATAAAGAGTATTTTTAAAACTTGCAGCTGTATAATTTCAGAGCTGTGCTGTTCTTTAATGCCAACATTTTTGTCTTTGAAGGGATTTTTTGACTGAGGACAAAATATGAAGTTGACCCTTCTTACACATAAGCTGTTCCCTTATTTTAGACTTTTAAGGAACATTCTCCATTTGGAGTCATCCTGCTGCTATTAAATCTTTGTTTTTCATAAATTATCACTATGGGGTGTTTTTTTAATCTCTATTTCTAGAAAGCAATAGTATGGAATTTGGGGCTGGAACAAAAATAATTGTCAGTTGGCATTAGTTTTGAAGTTATGCATTAATATTTAACCTCTGAAAAAATTCTTAGGTGGATTGTGTTTCTGTATATAAACATTTTAAGTCTTTAATTGTTAGACAGTTCTGAGTGTCTAAAATTAGTTATTAACAGTAGGTTTAGATGCTGCTTGAAAGAAAATATGTTTTGTTTACAGTATCCATCTGCTTATTATGTTTCAGTGCTAAACAGGAAAACTTATTTCCTGCCTCAGAATGCTTTGTTTCCTTTGTCTTTACAATGAGAGAAAAAAAATATAACAGGAATGCTCCTTCTGACCAGGGAAAACTTGTAATTTTTCTAAGTAGGGTTTTGTCATAAGCAAACCTTAGTGTGATACATTACTGATGAAGCTAGGAATTGTAATTTTAACATCTTATTGAGGTGAATGTCACGGGGAATATGCTATAGGTCATCATAGCATACGTAAATGTAGTTTTAACTGCATAGCTAAATGTTGTAGAAGACTTCATGCATGAAATCAGCAGTTGAAAACTAGTATATAGCTTTATCTCCTCCCACTTTGAGTTGTGATTTTATTTTTCAGATAACATTTCTTTCTGTGACTTCACTTAATCAAGCTTGCTTATTTTTAAAGACAGCTAACTTCAAGAAGATGGGTGGGGATCATGTGCTGCTGCTTAAGAATGTGGTTTTCTTGGTGATTTAGCAGATAGCTCAACAAAATCAGGAAATCTTCCAGACTGTTCATATTTTTCAGTGTCTGACAGTGTTTTTTGCTTTTTTGTTGTTGCCCGCAATCACAATGAACTACTTTGCTGTAGGTCAAAAGGCACAAGCCTAGATGGATTACACTTTCATTTTACAGATACAAACTTGCTGTGAATTCTGCTGTAATGATATCTGACTTGAAGAGCTTTTGAGTCATCAGTCACTTGAAAGGCAGCTCTCAAGGCCAATAGCCATGAGTTTAAACATACTTACAGTCTATTAGTTTTGAAGTCCTTTTTTAAGAAAAAGTTCATGTATAGGAAGAGGCACTGTATACATTGTTTCACACTTGTGCACTGTATGAAGGTAGAAAATTTTCACCACTAATTTATATTCATTTTGTAAGCTGTTTTAAGGCAGAGATTGCAAGCTTTGATTTGCCAGGGAGCACATGAACCATCACAACACTGTGAAACCTTTGATGAATTGTCCCTGTCCGTGGCAGTGGGGTTGGAACTAGATGATCTTAAGGTCCTTTCCAACTCTTAACTATTCTATGATTCTTTGATAATTGCATGACATGTAGGGTTATTTTTGTATTGGTTTAGTATTTGCCAAGATCTTCCTTTTTACTGGGTGTACAAACAGAACATGCATTTTAACGGAATAGCCCTCCAAACAGGTATGCTGCAAATGGCAGACTAGCAAATTAGTCTTGAAAGGCTCGTTCCAGTCGGTTGGGAGTAATGTTTTAGCTGCTGCATTGTAAAGAGAGGGAGAGCAGGATGGCACAAAGTTGAGGAATGTTGTGGTGGTATACTTTAACTAAAATTAATTGCGTGTATGACTTTTTGGTTTTTTTGTTTTTTTCTTTGCTGTAGTCGTGACATGGAGAATAAAGAAACCCTCAGGGGGCTGCAAAAGATGGATGACCGCCCAGAAGAGCGCATGATCAGGGAGAAACTTAAGGCAACATGTATGCCAGCCTGGAAGCATGAATGGCTGGAAAGAAGAAGCAGGAGAGGCCCTGTGGTAGGTGACACTGATGAAAGGGGCAGTATCTGTAGCAGCTATTACAAAGACAAATCCTTTAAATTCCTTTCTATTAGAAATCTTGTTTTCTTAACAGTTTGCATACTCATAATTATGGTCCTCCTGTTCTTTTTTTTTTAAGTGGTTTAACAGGAAACTGTGGCTGACTTTCTGAAATGTATGCATTTCTTAAGCTCTATTTTTTAGGGAAAAGGCATATAGCTGAGCAGCTGACTTGTGTAGTATAAAATACTGGGACAACACTGCCCTCTAATGTCCTTAACAATAGCAGCTTCTGTTCATTAGGTTAAAACTTACACCAACTTAAAACCAAACTGCAGTCTCATTAGAACCAGACAAAACCAAACTTGTGTAACTCCTTCACACAGGTCTCAGCTCTGCTAAACTTTGGCTGCCAAAGTGTTCAAATAGCCTTTTGGGTAATGCTCTTGAAACGAATGGCTCAGAAGTTGTTTTAAGAATTGCAGATAGATCAACTATGAAACTTATTAACAAAGTAACAACTCTATTTAGTATAATTCTCACTAATTAATAGCCATTAATTACCTGTAAGTGTAGTTGCATTGGTCCATGTGATTCCCATGTACTGCTTGATGGCAGTGCTAATTTAAAGATAAGATCATCTGATTCAGTAAAAAAGTGTTTGGGAACAGCTTTTCTAGGACAGAAATAAGAGGGTTCTGTGGTTAACTTTTTTGTCATTAGTGAGAACACTGAAAATACTTACTGCACCAAAAAAACAATACCTCAAAGGGTCAAGTAACAAAATAGTTCGTTAATAATTTTTATATGCATCTTGGTTACTGCATAGCTTGAAGTTGTTTCCTTGCTCAGGCCACTTCGCTTGAGGTTTGTCGTGTAATCTGTCCGTAGGCACATGAATCTGCATTCTGACCTTCCAGGAAAGAGGAAGCATTACAGTAATTAGTAGGATGGAAAAAAAAAAACCCAAACCCAAGCAAAAGGCTACCCTGCTTTTTATACTTCTCTTGTATGCTGTTCACTTTCATAATCAGATGCCAGTCTGTTTAAAAATAGTATGATGCCCATTTAAAGTAAAATGAGCAGTTCTTGGGTTACGGCTATAAAAGTGGGTTTTTCTACTCTTTGGCAGTGCCTAACTACTAGATCACAACCTCTTCATTGTCCTCTTTTCAGTAGCCTACTGAAACTGAAATGCATTTCTGGATAGTGGAGTAGCTTTGGTTTGATGAGTTAAATGCTTCAGTTTAAAATAGCATTTGACCTTGTGGATGCAATCCAAATCAGCAGGTAGAAAGGCACTGAGTCTGCATATGTCTTTCTCCCTGTACCCCAAGCAGAGAAAGCCCCTTCCATTTTTTGCCTAAACCAGACATCTCTGGAACTTTCTAGGAGAGGTCTGCTTTTAACCTGAAGTGTTACCTGGAGTTTCCTTCCGGCTTTGAGTCAAGCCTCTAAGACATAGAAATATTTAGAACTAAAATTGAATTCCCCTCTGTGACTGTTTTTAATTTGATTCCAGGGGCCTTATGCATTGTGTGCGTCTGAGAGGCAGACAGCTGAAAGTTGTCTTGAAATATTTGATACCTCACTGTCAAAGTGCAGCGTTATTATTAAAGTGCGCTTTATTGGAAGTGTATATACTCACTCTGCTTGAGCGTATGTGTCTACTCTTGTAATGCAGCACTGTGCACAGTGATTAGCTCAGATACCAGATGTGGCATAGCTGTTTTACTTCTGTGGTGGGCAGAAAACCCAGCTGTGGTTCATAGACTGCAGTACACCTTAATTCTGCTTTGTTGTCTCAGGTTTAAAGTAATTCTTGTTTTGCAGCAAGTGTTATGCTGCAAATGTAGCAACCCTAGTATTTCTCAATTGATACTGTATAAAACAGATGGATCCAATGTTTTGGCTCTTAATAAGCAGACAGTGCTTGTAGAAAACAGTCTTTTGGCTCCAACCATCAAAATGGGGGAACTGCTGTTCTTTGAGATGTCATGAATGACAATTATGGAAGTACTCTGAGAATCAAATCAGTTGCTGCTACAACTAATGTAAGCAGCACAAACGGACAGGAAAAATTATTCTCACTTTTTTTTGTTGCATATAGATTAAAAGGTAACCTGAATTAGATGTTGATATTAGAATCTAGGAAACATGCAGACTTCAGGTGTCTGGATAATGTTTTAATTACATAATGCTAGCAAAACAACTTTTAATGAATCCGGTTTGCTGCACAGTAAAACGATCAGTTCGTAATTCTAACACATTTTAATTTCTGCAAGGTGGTGAAACCTATCCCTGCTAAAGGAGATGGATCAGATGTGAACAAACTCGCTCTAGAACCTCAAGCTGAAGGACAAAGTACTGCTTCTTCACCTACTCAGAAAGGAAGACGTAGTCCTTCTCCTAGTAGCTCCTCTTCATCTTCATCTAGGACGATTAAATCTGAATCACCCGGTGTTAGAAGAAAAAGGGTATCTCCAGTGCCTGTAAGTAGCAAGCTGTGATATAATTTTTAATTTGCCTATATTCTGCAATCCTTTGCTTATAGAGGCAATTAATCCTCCTTGTGTAGGGCAAAATGCTGATACAGAGGGGTTATGACAGGATATCACTTGAGATATGCAGAGCGTATCTGATGTTACACTTCTCGTGTGCAATTTTAATCTCTAAAGTGTGAGTTTTCTATTGCTTCAGTCCTGCTTTAAATTTTTATCTGTAGGAAATAAAAATAATATAGATACTCAGGCATGAAGACGTATATTTTCTCTTAACTTGATTTGCACAAAAGTGCTAATACTTTGGGTTTTTTCCTGCAGTTTTGCATGTCAGCTCTCCAGGCAGGTATATTCCGTCAGGGCCAGCCCTGTTGTCTGTACTAAGATTCCTGCAGAAAAGCGTTACTGGTATGCTATTTGTGATCCTCTGTTCCAGAACTGGTCTTTATGTACAGATTAGATAAGATTTAGGATATATGCTTTTTTAGTAAATTAAACTCTGTTATGGCATTTGAGAAGATCTGGAATAGAATGTCTTGAGCAATAGTAACTGAATTCATTAAAGAGATCAAGAATATAATGTTTTGAGTGACAGTATTTAATGGGTTTCCTTGTTATAAAAATGCTCATTCACAATTAAGCGTCAGTTGACTTGTCTAAAACTTCACAGTGTAATTAGAGCAAGAATACAGTCTTAATTGCTTTTATTGTCCTATTGCTCTTAACAAGGTTTCAAAAAACAAAATCTGTACTGCCATTCCACATTACTGTGAGCAGGGAATGAGTATCACAAGTTACAGTACTGCAGCGCAGCTCCTTTCTTCTTGACATGAGAAATTGAAGGGGGGGGGGGAACCAACCAGAAAAACCCCAGAAAATGCAAAACCCCACCAAACTATTTAATTTAGTCTTTGATCCATATTTTCTTGATTGGTTTTCTTTGTTTTACCTTAACCTAAGTGGGTGTAAATCAAAGCAGAAGAGCTGAAGTTGGACAAAGTCATTAATGCGTATTGTAACATTAGAAATATGAAGAATTTAAATGAAAAAAAGGTTAAAAATATTTAGGCTATTGAATTTTGATCATGTGGAAATGAAACACAAAAACCATCCTGAGCTGAAAGTTGCTTTAATTGTGCAAAGGAGGGGAAGCTATATCCTTTTTCCTTTTCTTTGGAATTTCTTTTGTTCTTCATTGACTGTATGTTCCCTTTTGTAAACTGTAGTCATAGGATTTCCTCATTTCTAGAATGTGTTAGCATTATAACTTTATATAACAATTTCCTGTATTAAGTCACAAGTCTATGATTATCTTCTGATTGAATTATACTTGATAATTCCATAGTAATATGGTAAGGCAACCAATGAAGACTTGAAAAGAGAAGCTATTTAAAAGACTTCTGTCATAATGACAAAATTTCAGTTACCAAAAGCTTCAGTTTTCCTTCTGCCCTCAACTTCTGGGCATGGAAGAAAAGTAATCCTTTTATTGTCTTACAGTCTAAGCAGATTTTAGTAGTTTCAGGGACTATTATCTGCCACTTGGAGGAAAAAAAAAAACCCAAAACCAAACAAAACATATACTCCACCAAATCAGTGCCTAATTAAACTTGCTGTGGTCATGGAAATGCTTATGATGGTACTGCTTATTTAGTTTCAGAGTGGACGAATAACACCACCTCGACGAGCCCCATCTCCAGATGGCTTCTCTCCATACAGCCCTGAGGAAACAAATCGTCGTGTCAACAAAGTTATGCGGGCCAGGCTATACTTGCTGCAGCAGATAGGACCCAACTCTTTCTTAATTGGAGGAGACAGCCCTGACAACAAATACAGAGTGTTTATTGGGCCTCAGGTAGAGAACATCTTTGTGTTGTCTGTAGCTTTTATTAATTTAGGCTTTATTTATTTAATCTTGAAAATCTGTTCAAAACTGAATTAGGTCAAGTTAGTTGCCAACCGTGATAATGGCTGTGTAAAGTAATGCTTAGAAGTTGTAATCTGTGCTCATGTGATGTAATGATCAGCTTGTATTTTGTCAAATATGTCGCAAGTATATTAGTTTTGTCTAAAGTTTGTCTTTAAAAAAAAACTCCGGTTGGAAGTCTTTTTCTCCTTCCTAGAAATGGCTCCAAATTATGTCTTAAGTACTTTGGTAAAAATTTGGCCAATTCATTTTCCTAACACTTTATCCCATCTGTTCATGGGATATATATAAATGACAAGCACATAACATCATTCCTTTAATATTGTGATAACTTCATTAATATACCCAAAGTGAGGTCCTTTTTGTAGACTTTAGTAGTACTAATTTGATGCTGCATTAGGGAATATTTAGGGGTTTGAGTAAACAGAAGCATCAAAGTTTGATTGCTGTCATGTTATGGGTATATGGAGATTATATGCATAAATTCCTTCCAGTAGGAAGCATAGCAAGAACTTCAGTCAGTGTTTAAAAAAAAAAAAAGTCAGTTGAAAACTAATGTAATTTTCTGCTTTTCAGTGTATATTCCCGAATAATACTTCAGGAAATATTGTAGGCTGTGTAAGCCATTTATGCCTATATGTGAAATATTTTGCATTAACTTAATTTTTTTTTTCTTTTCAGGGTTGGCAGGCAGTATACATTCTATGATGCATTTGAATGTGTAAAATTATCTATATAATTATCAATTCAGTAGAGCCTTAGCATATACTTTTCTTTGCAGACTTGTAGCTGCGGCCGTGGGACGTTTTGTATTCATCTGCTGTTTGTTATGCTGCGGGTGTTCCAGCTTGAACCCTCAGACCCAATGCTTTGGAGAAAGACACTGAAAAACTTTGAGGTAACCGATTTCTAATAGATCTAATAGCAGATCTAAAATACACTCTCTAGGTAAAATTCTTTAGGACAGTATCTTAAAAATGCTGAAAACCATTGCTTTGAAAAGCAACAAGAATATATGTTTTTAATTATAACTTTAATTCACTCTCAAGAGCTCTCTAAACAGAAAGTAGCTGAAAATAAAAGACATAACTAAGAGGAATAGTGGAGAGCTGTAGTTTAGTGAGCAATTCAAATTCTGGATTTTCTGATCAAGTTTGTGTACCTGTCTTACCAATTAGCTGAAAAGTAAACAGAATGAGGGTCTTCAGAAGTAAGAGTATGTATACTTAAAGCTCTTGTTTAGTAAGCGAGGAATTTTCTTTGTGTAAAGTGTCTCCTTTGATCTGTTTATTAGACTTCTGAAATTCCTGCTGCTGCTACTACTGCTAGTGCATTATTGTGGAGGTGAATAGAACTTTTTGTAGCAGTAGTTAAGCTTTGGTAATGTTACTTTTATTTGCAAGCTATTCATAGCATAAATGCGACTGTTGCTATCTCTTTCTGATGTTAGGTTGAGAGTTTGTTCCAGAAATATCACAGTAGGCGTAGCTCGAGGATCAAAGCTCCATCTCGTAACACCATCCAGAAGTTTGTCTCACGCATGTCAAATTCTCATACATTGTCATCATCTAGTACTTCTACATCTAGTTCAGAAAACAGGTTAGTATTTTTCTAAAGGAATTAAAGGCTTTATTCTGAAATTTTATTTGAATTTTGGAGGTTTAGAGTCACCAGCATTCTTTTCTGTTGAAAGCTGCTTTCATTTCAAGCCATGTTAAGTCTCTTGAGTCTCTGTGTTTGCAAACAACTGAGTCAAGCATGCATTAGTCACTGTGGGACAAGTGGGCATATTTGCTTTAAAACCCTGTTTGAAAAATGTTAGGTAGAGTTGTAGAAAGTTTTTAGTTTTGTTTTGGGGGCTTTTTTGTTTTGTTTTGTTTGTTTGTTTTTTTGACCTTTTATGAATTTGGAAAACAAACTTCTGAAATGTAAGTGCCAGACTGGAGTATGTATTAACTTTGGAAACCTATTTGTGTGCACTTGTTCAAATACAGTACTTGTGAAAATGTTGACAAATGAAGAAACAGGATTTTTCTTTTTCTCTTCTCCCATTTTGGAGAATGCTTGTGCCTATGATAGTATGCTGCAAAGTTTTTGGGCAAATGCACTCTTGTTTGTGTAAACATATATAAAATATAGGTTCACTCACATTTTTATATATGTATATATATATTAAAAAAACCTCATCACCTAAAATGGGTGATTACATTATTTTGAGAGCTATTAAACTATTAAATTTTTTTAAGTTTATACAATATTAAGCAGTGCCTTATTTATCAATGTTAAGTGAAGTTTGATTCTTCACTTATTTTTTCCCATGACTACTTCTACTTGAGTGCTTTTGCATGTTCTTTTCCTTGATTTTGAAAAGATAATGGTTAATTTTTAAACAGGTGATTTGCGCATTCATTGCTGGGTGAACTAAACATCCTATAGAGTGGTCAAACTATAGAAGGCAACCGAAATTGTGTCTTGAGTAAAGTGAAACATAATTTAAGGAGTACTTTGATAGGTTACTTTGTGATAATAAAATTATAGTTAGATTAATATATTCGTACAGGCTTATAATCCTGATGTACAGACTGAGACCTTCATTTCCTATCATCTTTCACTTACTTTTCCAGCTTGCCAAATTGTGTCCATGTGAATAAATTGCATGAACAAAGCAGTTAAATACATAGTTTCCTCTGGAACTACTTATCTGTCAAGCCAGTTCCTTTAATGTAAATACCTTGTATAGGAACTTTTTTTTATTTTATTTCATGGAACTGGCGTCACTGGACTGTGAACTTCGCTACAATAGTTCTCATTTTTATAGGATGAAAGATTTTTCAGTTGTTTCACAGTACAGCTGATGCTAGTTCCTAGCATTACTGGTTCCATGAGATAAGTTACTGTTTTGTGCAAGTCTAATCTTGCATGATGTAAGTATGCGAGCATCAGATTCATTTGAGATAAAAGTTTACTCTGTTCTTATAATTACTGTGACTTGCAATTATCTTTGGTTTATTGCTAATTCTTCAAAAATAAATTTTAATTTAATACTTGTCTTTCTATACTTGCTGTGGAAACGAGTTTGTAAGATTATTTTTATGGATTTTTCAAGGAAAAAAGCATCAACCATTTGCAACAAAGTAGAAGTAAATATATGTGTATAGAAATAATGCATGAACAAATTAATTTAAAAATATATCAAGTATGGGATTCCAGCAGACTTTTGGACACTCACAAACTGTAACTTAAATTTTTGCTATGAATAGTAAGCTTTGTACATTTAAACAATATTACAGAAGTTTAAAATCTGTTTTTCACTACATGTTATTTAAGTTCAGAATAATTTTTCGAAGTCTCTTGTGATATGCGTTTAAAAATTAAGGCGAGGATAAACAAAGTAGAAGCAACTGTAAAGTAGAAAATGTTTTATTAAAAAAATCTACATGTGATGTGTGTTCACATGAATCTGTTGCATCTCTTTCTGCTAGTGGCAGAGAATTATTGAGGGCCTGTTAACTTCTGGTAATTTTTTGTGTATTAAGTTTGTTAAATAGTATTCACAGTTTCTTGTAATGGGCTAAAAGCTACCTTGTAACTCAGTGCTGTGAAAGGATTGTGATGGAAAAAACCATGGTTAGCTTTCAAAATAGAAAACAGTCAAGTTTTTTTCAAAACCAGATGATGAGTAAAAAAGTGAAAGTTGGTTTGTTTTAAGAAACGTTAAAGGAAAAGAGTGCCCAGCACTGGGCCTTTCAATCTGATTGGTATCTGACCTAGTTTGAGGAGATGTCATGGGTTTTGTGAATTTCCCTTTCATTTTAACAAAGTGTTGTCTGTATTCAGTGCTTCTAAAGTTTGATGGCTTAATTATTCAGACCAAGGTTCAGCAGTATGATTTGTGAATAACAGTAGTTATTCATAAGTGACTTTTTCAAAGCTGGAAGTTGTATTTTTTTCACTGTTAAAGCCTGTTCTGAATTCTGATATGCCGCTTTTACAGTCACAAATATCTATTTTTATAGCATGAAGGATGAAGAAGAACAGATGTGCCCCATTTGTTTGTTAGGCATGCTGGATGAAGAAAGCCTAACTGTGTGTGAAGATGGCTGCAGGAACAAATTACACCACCACTGCATGTCAATATGTATGTTGTCGCCTTTGTCTTGTTAAGTTCTGGTGACCCTAAATATGCAAAAGTTTTACAACTTAGTGTGTTTTGATTGGTTTTTTTGTTTAAGAGTAAAAAAAAAAAAAACAAAACCAAGCCTGTTCGTAAGTGATGACTGGTAGCTCTATGTGAGAGTTTGGTATCATTCAGGTACTGTTGATATTCCTTACTTAATGTGCTATTCACAAATAAAATTTGTAATTTGATGCTTTGAGAAAGAAGTTAACTGCAGGGCCAGAGGTTTGAGCCTCTTTCACCTGAGTGAGAAAACTGTCCAGTTTGAGCAATGTTAGGAATAGATCTTTAGCCCTCTGGGACTTGTCATTAGAATGCATGAAATTTATCTACTGTTGGCTAGGATTATATAGTGAATTATGAAGTATGCTTACATACTACATTAGGTATATGAATACTTACAGTTTGCTTTAACAAATAAAATTCTATCTCCTGTATTTTTATACTTTCGAAACAATTATCTGTATTTGAGGTTCAAAAGGAGCTGCATTTCAGTTCATAACTTTAAATGTTAAATGTAGTGGTAAACTGAAGCATTTCTGCATGCAAAAGAAGTGTAAATGCCCATATTTATCAGGCTGCTGGAAATGGCTCATTTCAGAAGTGTTTATGCTGAAACTAACATTCTTGAGTAAAACTTTAAACCAGAAGATGGCGTTACTATATACACTGTAGAACAGAAGTATGCATTATCCTCTTGCTGTGTTTCAGGGGCAGAAGAATGCAGAAGAAACAGAGAGCCACTTATTTGTCCTCTTTGCAGATCTAAATGGAGATCCCATGATTTCTATAGGTAAGGATTTAGTCTGTGTATCCAGACTGTTTCTGGATCCTTAGCTGATGTTCCAAAATATGCTGGAGTATTTACTTCAGTACATGTTTAATTCATTAATCCACATCATTTGTTGTACTCTGTAGTCATGAAGGGCCAAGCCCTGTGGATTCTTCTGTTCTCCGTATGGTTCAGCAACAAACTCAGCAGCAGTCTACAGCTGGATCACAGAGAAGAGCCCAAGATAGCAGTTTTAACCTTACTCATTATGGAGCCCAGCAGATCCCTTCTGCCTATAAAGATTTAGCTGAGCCATGGATTCAGGTAATCTTACTTTGTATAAGAAGCTTCAAATGTAAAAAATGATTTTTGACTGGGTTTGCCAGATTCATTGTGGCAATTCAAAAATTTTATTCTGAATCCTATCAGCTTTATAGTTGATTGGAAAGCATTATATTTAACGTGCATCAGAAGAGAAGGTTTTCCAGTCTTGTTTAACTGGAGTTTCAGTTTTGGACTTCAACTCAGTCCTCATATGAAGGGTCCATGTAATAAAATGTAGTATTCTAATTTTGCCTGTGCAAGTGTCACATCAACACAAAGTTGGCATTTGTTGTTACTCAAGTTGTGCTACAGGAGCTGAATGACATTCTAATTAACATCATCTAGAGGTGGGTTCAGCAGAGCAGGGGATCAGACACTTAAAAGCGGGAGAACTTGTACTGCCTTTATTTCTGCTGGTTTTTTTGTCCAGTGTAGCTGCATTAATACCTGCGTCTAGAAACAAACTCCATAGTGAGTAATTAAAATTGAGTGAATGAAACCATGCAGTCATCCCCTTAATTAAGACACTGTACCTTCTTACACATTTTTGTTGTCAGGCTTCTTCAGGTATTTGTTTGTTTTTCACCAGAAACATTTCTTTGTTGTTCTTGATTGCTCTTCTTGGGTACTTAAGTTGCAGTATCAGTTTGACTTCTGCAGTGTTGTTTGTGCCTTGGTGCAGGTATTTGGGATGGAGTTAGTCGGCTGTTTGTTTTCTCGGAACTGGAATATACGAGAGATGGCACTTAGACGTCTTTCCCATGATGTTAGTGGTGCTCTATTACTGGCTAATGGTGAAAGCACAGGAAATTCTGGAAGTAGCAATGGAAACAACACAAGTGCTGGAGCTCTGGGAGCAGCTAGTGGGTCATCTCAGACCAGTATCTCAGGAGATGTGGTGGTGGAATCCTGCTGCAGTGTGCTGTCCATGGTCTGTGCTGACCCTGTCTACAAAGTGTATGTTGCTGCTTTAGTAAGTAGTTGTTTTCTTGTTGTATAATAGTAATTTCAAAACCGCTTCATTTTTGAAGGGAAGGCGATGGATGAAGTCAGGAATCCTAGTAATTGTTGTTGGGCACCACTGATAACTTTTAACCATCATCTGAAATTGAGATGAGCAAAATCCTGAGCAAGTGTGAAATGGTGTAACTCGACTAGCTAAATAAAAGGAAATGCTTAGTACAGTGCTAAGTATTAACAGTATTCATATGACTAGGTTCTTTCCAGTCTCAAAAAATCCACAACTACTCCTAACAGTGAATATGTAGTAAGCTGTTTATCATTTGAATGTTTCAATGGTATTTTAATGCAATTTATATAAAACTATTTAAAACTCTTTAAAAATGTGTAGCTAACTTAATTTCCTGGGTATTGCTTTTTTACTTTCTCTTAGAAAACTTTGAGAGCCATGCTGGTATATACTCCCTGTCATACTTTGGCAGAAAGGACTAAACTACAGCGACTTCTCAAGCCAGTTGTAGAGACAATATTAGTTAAATGTGCTGATGCCAACAGGTATGATGTCTTACAAACTTCACAATCCTTTTGAATTGTTACTGAAATGTCTCCAAGCTTCATTTATACTATTTATGTGGAACTAGGAGACCATTTGTAGTTGGTGATGAAATGTGTGAACATAAGTATAAATATATCATGTCAAAGTCTGGTTGCTAGAGCAAACATTTGGCTTTAAAGATGCAGGTTTTGAAGGCACCTTACTGTACTTTCCAAAAACTTACAGATCTTAAATGGTACTTTCATAAGGCCTTTTTCTCCCTTAAAGTAAAGGAAGATGTTAGGTGCAGTCATGAACCATCCCCTCCATCTCAGATGATATTGTTTTGGTTTCATGCACCCTTAAGTAGTCAGCAAGTACCAACCATGTGTTTCCTACTTCAGCAAAAGCTGTTGCACACCTGTGCCATGAAGTGTTAATGTAACACTTCTACTTTTGTTTTTTACAATGTGATATTAGGAGATAGCTGTTGTGAGTAAAAGCCCTTGGCATTTCTGTCTTGAGTAGGCCTTGTCTTCCTGTCCTTAGCTACTCAGTTTGATTTGCTGGACCAACCATTTCTTCTTTACATGTGCTGTAAAATAGATGCAGAAGTGTACCAGCTTGATTTTTGTCTGTTTAGATTTAGTTCCTAAGCAGCATTTCTTCTGATACTGTAGCTAGAGATGCTCAGGCAATAGTCTAGCAAAGTTAAAGGAATAAGTGAAATCGAACTGCTCCTGGATGCTTGTTTTTGCAAGAGGAAGAGGTCCTACTTCGTTTTTTGTTTATTAGCGATAAACATTGCACTTCTGGAAGTATCCTTGTAAAAAATCGTACAACTGTTGGCAGGTTACAGGTAGGGGATTATAGAAATTATTAGGAATAAAGTGATGTGAAATTGTTTGCCACACACAATTCTACGCTAATGATTATTGCAATAATCAATTATTAGACTGCTTTTCTCTGAAAGCATCTACTAAGAGAGTTACTTTTGTTTTAATTTCTTACAGTCGAACAAGTCAACTTTCAGTCTCAACACTATTGGAGATGTGTAAAGGCCAAGCAGGCGAGCTGGCAGTTGGGAGAGAAATACTTAAATCTGGTAATAATAGCTTTTCATATATAAATGAATTATAATTATAAGCAAATATACTGAAGTGTTTTAAATTTAATACAGGATTTATCCGGTATCAGCATGACAAAGAGAATAGTATTTCAGCAGTTTGGGAGGAGGATAATTTAGGCACACAGTGTGTTTTCTGTACAGTACAGTCCTGATATTTAACTAAGATATTTGAATGTGAACATATCTAATCCTTAATTTATCAACTTTATTTTATAGGATCCATTGGTATCGGTGGTGTTGATTATGTCTTAACTTGTATTCTTGGAACCCAAACCGAACCTAGCAATTGGCAAGCACTACTGGGGCGACTTTGTCTAATAGACAGACTTCTGTTGGAATTTCCTGGTGAATTTTATCCCCACATTGTCTGTGGAGATGTTCTGCAGGCTGATACCATAGTAGACAGGTACTTGCTTACACTATGTGACTATTATTCTTTGTAGTTGAATGTGTTGTTGGTGACTTCTTAAAGAGAAAAAAAAAATCTGTAACAAGTCCTGTAAACATATAGTATATGTTTATATGCAAAAGTGCCCTTACTGCAGAGAGTATGTGGTTGCCTTTTTTTAAAACTTCTGACCTGTGACTCAGTTTTGAAGCACCAGTGTAGCAATAAGTCTCCTTTCTGCTAAATAGCTAAATAAGTTCTCTTGAAATGGCTTTCTTGGCACTAATTAACTCAAGCATATGAGTTTGTAAAACACCTCTTTCCTTTTTTTAGGTATAAAAAACTTCTCTCCCTCTTAACTTTCGCCTTGCAGTCAATTGACAACTCCCACTCAATGGTTGGTAAACTATCACGGAGAGTATTT
The DNA here is from genome assembly GCA_009867235.2 of Psittacus erithacus. NCBI lineage: Eukaryota > Metazoa > Chordata > Aves > Psittaciformes > Psittacidae > Psittacus > Psittacus erithacus. The sequence continues at coordinate 36,628 of WYDI02021364.1, read as the reverse complement.
TTGAGTGCAGCAAGAATGGTGGCAAGAGTGCCCCTTGTTTTTGTAAAGCTGTTAGAAATGTTGAGCGTGACAAGCTCCACTCACTATGCAAGGATGCGCCGACGTCTGATGGCAATAGCAGATGAAATGGAAATTGCGGAAGCCATCCAGCTAGGCATGGAAGACATGCACTCTGGGGAATGCCAACATGAAGACTTTTTGCAGCCACCTGTACCAGATAACTCTCCAGAAGCCACAGAAAGTAATACTCCTAACAATACTGTCCAGTTATCAGGGAAAATTGGGAAAGGGTTAAGTGATAAAAAACTGAGTGCAAGTCCAGAGGATGTTTCTGAGATGCTGGCTGGCTTTGCTATGGGACTTCCTGTTTCATCAGCAGCCACTGAGCAGCCAAAGCCAGCCATTCAAACAAAAGGAAAAACTCCCAGTCAGTGTTTGAACTCCTCTCCCTCATCCAGTCATCCCCAGTCACTATTCCCAACACTTCTGTCTCCTTCAAGCCCATCTGTACCAGCTGGCACTGTAACAGATGTCTCTAAACTCAGAACTCCGGGATTTGTTCCCTGCAAAATCCCTTCACCTTCTCCTCAAACACAGCGGAAACTTTCTCTCCAGTTTCAAAGAAGCTATTGTGAAAATAAAGAATCAGAGAAGCTCTCTCCAGTTTTTACCCAAGCCAGGCCATTGCCATCCAGTCACATACACAGGCCAAAGCCATCACGACCCACCCCAGGTGATGCGAACAAGCAGGGAGAAACCCTAAAGAACAGTATGACACTTGATCTGAATGATATTTCACAATGTGATGGCAATAGTAGTAGTAGCAGTGCAGTTATACCAAGTGAAGAGACGGTGTTTACACCAGTAGATGAAAAATGTCAATTGGATGTTAATGCAGAGCTCAATTCCAGTATTGAGGACTTGCTCGAGGCTTCCATGCCAACAAGTGATGGCACAGTTACATTCAAGTCTGAAGTTGCAGTTCTTTCTCCTGAGCGGGCAGAAAATGATGATACTTACAAAGATGATGTAAGTCATAATCAGAAATGCAAGGAAAAGATGGAAGCTGAAGAGGAGGAAGCTTTAGCTATTGCTATGGCAATGTCAGCGTCTCAAGATGCTCTGCCAGTAATTCCCCAACTACAGGTTGAAAATGGTGAAGATATAATAATCATTCAGCAGGATGTAAGTATACGCATGGGAATTTAGCATGTCACAATTGTCATTCACTGAATTCATAAAGTAGGGCTGTTATATTTCTGAAGTTACGCAAAACACAAAGGTGCTCAATACGCTCTCTTAAGAGTTGGAATATAAACATGTTGCCAGTTGAGGGTGGTGACAGAATTCTTCCATGTTATTAACAAGTTCAGAGAGGTTATTTGGAAGAGAAACATGCATATATGCTTATGTGTCATATACCAGCCTTTTGAAAGGTATAAAAGGAAGTGCAGAAATTGGGAAATCAGAAAATGAGAGCAAAGTTTTTAAGCAGAACTATGCTGAATCTTAATGCTGATCTACTTTGAAGGCGATTGTATAAAAACAAATTAGTTTCTGAGAGAAATGGCAGAGTTGGAAGAGAATTTGTTGTCAGCACATCTTGAGAGAGAAGATGCAAGATCCTTTAAGAGTCAGAAAAAACATACTTGTTTGTAAATACACAAAAGCCTAAGAAATAAAAATCAAGAAGTATTTTATTTGTGAGCCTTTGAATGATTTAACAACATCATTTTGGTTCTGCTTACAATAGGGGCTAACAAAAACTTTAACTAGATGTTAGATCAGAAATAAAAAAAGAAGTCTTGCTCCCAGTTGTCATTAAATCTTGCCTTTCTTTTGGATAGTAGCACAGAGGCAGCTGTGTTCTTGCATACAGTAGAAGTGTGTGGATTACAGAATACACTGGTGTTCTGTTCTCAGCTGAAAAGTATATAACCTGCAGAACACAGAACTGTAGGGGAGAGGCATCAGAGCTTGGATATTTCATGACTTCCCAGGATGTCTACATTTTAGGTGCATGCGGGTAAATAGATTTCAAATTTAATTTGCAGACACCAGAAACCCTGCCTGGACATACCAAAGCAAAACACCATTACAGAGAAGATGCAGAATGGCTTAAAGGTCAGCAAATTGGTCTTGGAGCTTTTTCTTCCTGTTACCAAGCTCAAGATGTAGGAACGGGGACATTAATGGCTGTAAAACAGGTAAATATTTCAAATACTTCACTTTCTTGAATATATTGTGCTTGTTTTTCTTCAATATTTCCTTGCAATATTAAATATAAAAGCTCTCTGCTCTCACAGACTTCTTGTATTCCTTGCTTCCTATGCTCCCTGTTGTTTTCTTGCATAACAAAGTCTTTACATGCATATTAACATTTTCAGGTTTTTAGTTCTCCTTAAGCTGAAAGCAAACAGAAAAACCACTGTACTTTTTTATATACACACTTTTTTCATAATTCTTCAAATGCATTTTTATTTTTATTAAGTCCATAAATGAGCAACAGTTAGGAACGCAGTCCAGATTTCCTGATTCTAAATAAATTTGACATATGCAAGGTAGCTATTAAAAGTAGTTTCCCCTTACTTGTCAAGTTGCTTTTTGTTTGTTTGTTTGTTTTTTCTGAAGTTAGTTTCAGCAGAGGAAATGTAGTTTAATGCTTTTTTCCACTGATCTAACAGCAAACTTTAAGGCAACTGTTTTAATACCTAATGAATACACACAGAATTGTGACTGTGAAGAGGCTCAAATGCGCATTCTTCACTCAAGATTTTTGAAGGTTCTAGGTGTGAGTAAATCTTTGACACTTGAGGTGCCCTAGGTCTAATTCAGTGATATTAACACAGAGAGAATCTTAGTCTTAACATTTCAGTCTAGAATTGATAAGAAACTTACAGTTTGGGAATTCAGCAATTTCAAGACATTTAGTCAAGGAAAGAATATCTGGTATCAGCTATTCTGCCTTTGAAACTCTTTTGCTTCTGAAGGAGCAGGACTGTCCATGTAGTCACTTGGGCTTCTCCTTCAGATACAAAGTTGATTCTGATGCCCAGAGGACATTCTCTGCAGCATATTGTTATTTCATATTTAATATGGATCAGAGCTGGGGTTGGCTCCAGTTCCATTACGTGACTTCTGATCTGTTTCCCTCACAACCATCACACCCCTATTGAATTTCTGGGATAAAAGATTTAGTTATGAAACAGCTGGCATGGCATTAAAATCATAAAATTCTGACAAATAACATTGTCATAATCACATTTTGATCCTTACCTTTCTTCCTTTTCTTCAACATCTGGAATTTTTTTTTCCTAGTTGGTGTAGAGGAGAGTGAAGAGTGAAATTTCCTCTCTCCACTCTTGGAGATATTTTTGTTAATATTTTCCCAGAAGATCACTCTTAATTTTCTGTGACTGTCTCACATGGAGATACATTCAGCTGAAGAAGTCTGAGATAAAAGAAATCCTTGCTTTTTGCACATAGTGAAAAGGGATAGAAAACCACATCCATTCTTGTTACTGTAATGAAAGGGGGTTACAAGGCTAGTAAATTATGTAAGGTAAGTCTGAATAGCTGTATTTCAAAACAGGTGACATATGTCAGGAACACATCATCCGAGCAAGAAGAGGTAGTTGAAGCACTGAGGGAAGAAATAAGAATGATGAGTCATCTGAACCATCCTAACATCATTCGAATGTTGGGTGCAACATGTGAGAAGAGCAACTATAACCTCTTTATTGAATGGATGGCAGGTAAACAACTACTGTGCCAAAGAAAATTAAGATATTGGTTGAGTCTAGAACTATGTAATTTCATACTGTGTTTTGCATCACTTCAGTTTGCAAATTTGTATCTTCATTGCTCTTGGTAATCATTATAAAAGTCTACTTACAGAACAGCTTATGTGGTCATAGCAACCTGCTCACCGGTGCATCCTTTTTTTGATTTGGAATTTTCCGTACCTAGTCTGTGATACAGTTAAAGCAGTAGGAAGCCCTGAACAAAAGTTCTACTACTTTTTCCTCAGTTTCTGAATTCAAGTGGAGAATTAGAAACTTTGCATTGAAACAGGCTGCCCAGGGCAGTGGCAGGTGGCAGAGATAGTGAACACTATCTCTGGAAGTGTTCAAAAGCCATGTAGACAAGGTCTTTAGTGACATGGTTTAGTGGTGGACTTGGCAGTCCTAGGGTAATGGTTGGATTTGATGATCCTAAAGGTCTCTTCCAACCTGGCTGATTCTATGATTCTAAACTGTTGCGTTTTTGGTGCATTTTTTACTATAAAATTTGGAATACCTGTCACCTGTTTTTGTCCCAAGTGTTTTCATAAAAATTGTAGGAGGCAACAAGCCAAAGATATTTAAGAACTTAAAGTAAATTTGTAATTTACTAATAAGTAGTAAGCAGGATGCTTCAGGAAAAACATGTTCAAATCTCAAGTAGTCATTTAGTATCAAATAGTAAAATCTTTTCATTATTGTAGAAGCAGGGACAAGAAAGTCTGTTTTCTTTTTTTCTTTTTTTTTTTTTAAAGAAAGAGCTTTATTAATTTTGTGATGAGGTTATACGTCCAGTTTGCCAAGACTACATTTGGTGTTATATATGTCATTATTTCTTACAAAAGAAAGCATTGCACCTTAACTTATATTCTTTGGCAGAAAGTACTTAGCAATACCTAAGTGCTAACAAGCAAAGCCCAAGTATGTGTTACTACAAGAAGTAGTGCAGAAAATATTTTCTCAAAACTGAGGGTGGGGGTTTTTTGAGTATAATTTTCCTGACATAATATTTAGATAATAAAATAGCTCATTGAAGCCTAACTTCTATAAGAATACTTTGAGAGGCACCATGGAAATCAAAAATCTTGAGGATTTATATACCAGTTGGGGGGGAAGAGAGGGAAGAGGAAGATAATGCTTTTTCTTGCTTTTCTACTTGCTTCTGTATATTAGTACTTGGATGGTAACAGAAGTAAATTAAGATCCTCAGAGGGAGTGCATGCTGGAGGCACTTATATGTTGCCCCAAAGAAAGCTTAAATGTTAATGCAAAAGATGGATAAATACGTGTCTTTAATATGTACAGTTCCAGGAAGAAAGTAATTAAGTAACTAAGTATATTACTTTCGGCCTATGAAACTTTTTATGTGTTGGGGGAGGAAATATAGTTATAAATTAGGGATATCGATACTAAGTTCCAATATCGGGAAGCAGTGCTGCATTCTACTAGTAAAAAATGTAAGTGATGGTAAAATGTTTTTGAGGGTTTCTTTTCTATTTCCTAGGGGGTTCAGTTGCTCATTTGTTAAGTAAATATGGAGCCTTCAAAGAATCAGTTATTATTAATTACACAGAACAACTGCTACGTGGCCTTTCTTACCTCCATGAGAACCAGATAATCCATAGGGATGTTAAAGGTAAGAATTACCTGGAATGTCTTTTCAAATGTTATATTCAGAAAGCAGCAACCTGGAATGCCTTTTAAAAGGGATATTCAGAAAGCAGCATCTATTTTGGATTGAGAACTATTGCTTCTTTCAGATATCATCTTAGAAGTGCTGTTTCTCTTGTGTTCTCTGATCATTCTTAAGAATCTTTAATTACTGAAATTAATCAGAATGTTCATAGTATGCTTGGGGATATTTGCTACTTGTGCTGATAGTTTAGAAAAATTGGTTTTCTGAATTGGTTCAAATAAAATATGAAGTTGCCACGTAGCTTTGAAAATTGCTAGTTTAACATAAATGTTTACACTGAAATAATAGTAAAATCTGTGAACAAACCAAGATAAAGGGGTCAGGTTTCTAATGTATAGTAATACTGTGATGAGTTTTCTTTATCCTAATTGAGCATAAATACAAGTTGTATTGTGTTTGGACAAAATGTGGACTTGACTGGGAAATACCAGTCTTACTAAACTTTTCCCTTTAATGTCACTAACTGTCCATGAACTGGTAAGATACCCAGATAAGTAGCAACGTAGCTGTGGCAAATATTTGTTTTAGTATTTGTTCTTGAAATAGGAAAACTTTTAATTCACTCTCTATGTCTCTTCAAGGCAACCCAAAGTTGCTTAAGGATGAAATAAGTTTAAATTTCAAGGCAGCTGCAGACAATGAAAACCTTCAGGGTTTTCGGTCATCATTTTCTTTCATTATTCCATCTCTAGGCATTGCTCCAAAATCCTGTGTTTGCCCTATTTTGAAAGTTTCACTGCTTCTCTAAATCTCTTGACAGCCTCAAGCTTTGTGCAGTATCATTCAGGCATAACAGAAAACTGACATTATTAGACTTTGTCCGTGATTTTTAGATTTTCTTGATACTGGGAGTGGAGAACATCAACCGATGCATAGTTTTGAAACAGAGGGTGGAAGAGTGTCTGTTCATCCTTTTGCCTTTAACAGAAAGCCAACTAGCAATATTTTTATTATACTGTTGACAGGTGCCAATTTGCTAATTGACAGCACAGGTCATAGATTAAGAATTGCCGATTTCGGAGCTGCAGCCAGGTTGGCATCAAAAGGAACTGGTGCTGGAGAGTTTCAGGGACAGTTGTTGGGAACTATTGCGTTTATGGCACCAGAGGTAAGAAACCAGTTTTGGAATTTACTACAAAAACTCTGTTTAAACTCTTTGAGCTAATTCATACAGTCAAATAACAGAAAATTGCCGTAAATGCTTCAAATATATGTTAAATGTACTTGTTACAAAGAATGAGTCCAGCATGGAAGTAATGACATTTCTTTCTTGCTGTCAAAGTTGGTTTAATTAGTTTGTTAACAGTATATATCTGTCAAAGTATTGTCACTAAAGCCCAAACGACCATTTGGTCAAAAGCTACCTATTGCAAGGTACTCATGTTTTTCCCCTGATCAGGCATTTTATTTAGTAGCTCTCTACAGCTGTATAAATCTGACAATATTTACAGCACTGATCACTGTATCAACCTGAAATGTCAATCAGAGTGCACTTAGCTGATGATATCAGGGTTTTTTACATTGAAATTACTTAAGGAGTTAAGCAGATAATCTGAGCTTTGGTCTGCCTGTCTCTCTGTTCAGGTTCTGAGAGGCCAGCAGTATGGTAGGAGCTGTGATGTATGGAGTGTTGGCTGTGTTGTTATAGAAATGGCATGTGCTAAACCTCCCTGGAATGCGGAGAAACACTCCAATCATCTTGCTCTGATATTCAAGGTGAGGTTTTTTGTTGCTACCAGTATGTACAAAAGATGCTGACTAATGTAATATACAGCAATATGAATTACAAAAAAGTATGCTAGTAGGGGTTGTTGCAATAGCTCTTCTTTATATTGGAGCTGTTAATACAAAATCAATACTAATACCAACATAATGGTACTTGCTTTTTTTTTTTTTTTAATTAAAGCAGTAATGACCTTCAGATGGCAGTAGAAAATACGCTAAGTGGAGAAAAGCTCATAAATACAACTTGTCATCTGAAAATTATAAGCTTGTGGAACATTTTGGGGGTAGGAGAGGGTGCTTGATTGACTTCTAAAAAGTTAGTTTCCCTTTGTTCAGATTGCTAGTGCGACTACGGCTCCATCAGTCCCCACACATCTGTCTCCTGGCTTGAAAGATGTGACTCTTCGGTGTTTGGAACTTCAACCTCAGGACAGACCCCCATCAAGGGAGCTGCTGAAACACCCAGTCTTCCGTACTACATGGTAGCTGCTTATGTACAAGGCTGATATACTGAAGATGATGCTACTGTATATACAATTACTGTCTCACAGTGCAGTTAAGCACAGCAAATTGTATTACTCTGCTGGCCTTAATATTAGATACATCAAGGACTTTAGGCCAGTGGAGGACCCTATCTAAGTATGTGGTTGACAAATCGAGATCTTTACCTAAGCTCAGTATGCAATGTTTCGCAACTTGTGCAGAGATTTGTAAACTGTGCCTTTTTCAAATATCTGGCTTTTTGTGAACACAAAAGCATTCTTCCTTAAATCTGCATGATTATTTAGCAGATAAATGATTTTTATTTTATTTGGAGCACTTTTTCAGCAATATTAGCAGCTGAGGGGCTCGAGATCTACTTTAATATAGCAATCACTGTTCTATTTTACGTCATGTAGATGTAAGCAGAGGGTTCTGCAATTAATCAGTTTTCAGAACTGGTTAAAAGGAAGTTCTGTATTTGTCCCTTTCAATTATACAAAATTTTCTGAGTAACAAATCCAAACACTGATGGATACTTTAAAAGGAAAAACATTTTGCCTTCCTTCAAGTACAATCAGGCAGTTACGGTTCACTGTGCATTTACTGCTGGCCATGTAATTTCTTTTGAAATTAGTTTGTTTTCATTGTATTTTTAACTTTGAGATAAAGGGGATATTTTAAAATAGTCTTTAGAAAAAGATGCAAGCTGTGTCATGGAACATCATTGTGACACGAGTTTTAAAAACAGATTTGCTGGAAATCTGGAATAAAATAAAATACCACCTTCAACAAGGTAGTGTTGAAGGCTCTGATAGTAAAGGTTATTTAAATAAACAGTTTAGTCTGAATCATGCTAAAAGTTGCTGAGCCTTTTTACATAGCAGCTTCCTCTGGCAAATCATGTAGAGAAGTTTCATGTCAAAGGCTCTAAACCCAGCTCCCGTTAAAGTTTATGGGAGGCTTTGTCCTGTACTTCAGTGGGAGCAGGTGCAAACTATGAGGAAATCTCATTCTTTGTGTAACAAAGCTGAGGTCACATTCTCTACTGATAATAAGTTTTACCTGCTGTTTTCCTTCTGCCGTACATCATCTATTTACTGTAGCCATTAGTGATAATTTAATTTGAAAATGTTAAAAGTATTACCACAAGAAAGGTATTTATTTTAACAAGAAACAAACCTGGACTTGAAAAGCAAGATAAAATAAAATGTGAAGTAAAGCTTCACCTCTAGTGCAAAACCTGTGGGTTTTAGCAGGTGGTTTTTTTTAAAAACAGGTTTTTAAAATTATTTTAAAGGCAGGCTGTTAGATTCTGATGCATGTAATTCTGAAGGAAAATGGCAGCTTTTCTTTTGCTTTTATTAAAGGGGATCTTTTAAATCAAATACTGATTGTGTTTAATCCTTTTGGAGAAAAATACTGTTTGTCTTCTAACTCTTCAGAAGTCAGTTGGATTGTTGGACTGAAATAGAATTGGTTATTTCAAAGACTCAGGACAAACTAAATAAGCTATAGTACCTTAAAAATGTACAACACAAATTGGAAGTAAAACATCTTTAAGATAAGTTTACAGAAATGATAGTGCTCATACTAATAAAGAAAAAGCAGTGTCATTAGTTGTGAATGTGTTTCTTTTGGAAATTTTACATTCCTTTGTTTTGCAAGATTGGTGGACTTCGAAGAGTTAAAAAGATAATACTGAAATGTGAAGTTTGGTAGCTCTGTTTTGTACTTGACTTTTTTGGTTTTTTTGACCACTTTAGAATTTCTCATTCTAGTAAGATTGTTTCCAAGTCTTTCTTATGTGCAAGCTTTAAAGGATGCACTCTTGCCAATTCATGTACTGGAAGATCAGTTGTCAGATTAATACTGTTTCTGACAGAAACGTAAACTGTATAAACTGATGAACCTCAGCTAATCAGTATTACTTTGTAGATCACCATGCCTACCACATTTCAAACTCAGACTGCCTCTTGGTGTCCAAATGCATTTGTTTGAGTTTGTTTGGATTTCCCTTGGCTTGCTGGTAACTGTGGTGTTTTTAAAATGCAGATGTGATGTAATATTCTTATTTTCTTTGGATCAAAGCTGGACTGAAAATTGTATCGTGTAATTATTTTTTCGTGTTCTTAATGTTATTTGGTACTTAAGTTGTAAATAACGTCTACTGCTGTTTATTCCAGTTTCTACTACCTCAGGTGTCCTATAGAGTTTCTTCTACCAAAGTTCACTTTCACACAATGAAACTATATTTGCTATGTGACTGATTCCTAAGACTTCCAGGGCTTAAGGGCTAACTTCTATTAGCACCTTACTGTGCAAGCAAATTTTACAGAGATCTCTGGGTTAAGAAATTTGGCTTCATTGTATCCTTTGTTATTTTAAATATATCAAGATATTTTAATTAAAAGTTTTTACCCCATTGAACCAATTTTATATAGTGTAATTTGTATGTATTTTGGTGGTCTCTGTCTTTATAGTAAATAAAAGCTTTTGAACAAATCTTGTCCTTTGCTTATTGTGAACACAGTTTACTGATGTGTACACTTCACTGTTTAAACACAATTTTCATACACAGTATTAATTTCTAATATTACATTAATATTAAATCTAATGTTAAATCTGATATTAAATCTAACATTAACTTATTAATTATTATTGGCTGATATATATATCTCAGTTTTACTGAAGAATGCCTGAATAAAGGGCAGGAACAAGCACTAATTTTTTTAATACTTGATGATAAATGTGTGAATTTCTCTTATGAAACACTGTAGCTATGAACCTCACTTGCTTATTCCTTAGATAAACCATGAAATGCCTATATTTCGCATTACTGCAAATGTAGCTATTAATTACCAAGTCAGGTGAGCTGATCTGGTTAGATTAGCTCTGGAGCCATTGAAGTGGGAAGTCAATCTGCTATTTCATGTTTTCAGTGAAATGATTGTTTTCCTTGTGATTTAAGTAGCAAACATAAGCCTTTCCTTATTCAGACCCTCTGAATACATTTTGCAAAGCTAGAGCTTGTTTCAGTTGCTTGTCTTATGTTGGTTTTTTGGTTGGGTTTTTTTGGGGGGTGGGGGGGAGTGTAATTTTTAAAATTAATCCGTTTTTTCATAGTGGAAAATCCAGTGTTATGTAGCCTTTCTTGTGAGGACTAAATTCTGTATCTTACGAGACCCCACCTGCAGTACTGTGTCCAGGTCTGGGGGCCCCAACACAAGAGAGACACGGAGCTGTTGGAGCAAGTCCAAAGGAGGCCATGAAGATGCTCAGGGGGCTGGAGCACCTCCTCTATGGAAACAGGCTGAGAGAGCTGGGCTTGTTCAGCCTGGAGAAGAGAAGGCTCTGGGGAGACATTAGAGCAGCTTCCAGTGCCTAAACAGGCCTACAAGAAATCTGGAGAGGGGCTTCTTACAAGTAGTGACAAGTCAATGGGGGAATGGCTTTAAACTGGGATAGGGCAGATTCAGATTAGAAATTAGAAAGAAGCTCTTTACTGTGAGGGTGGTGAGGTGCTGGCACAGGGTGCCTGGAAAAGCTGTGGATGCCCCATCCAGTGTTCAAGGCCAGGGTGGATGGGGCTTGGAGCAACCTGGTCTAGTGGAAGGCATCCCTGCCCAGCACAGGGGGTGTGGAACTGATGAGCTTTAAGGTCTTTTCAACCCAAACCATTCTATGCTTCGATGTTCACTTTACAGTCTCCCTTATTTATGTGACTTTCTCCAAATAGAAATGAAAGTGTCAATTTACCAGCAAAAACTGCTAACAGAAATCTTCTGTTATAATGCCTGATTTTTAAAATCAGAAAAATGTGCTGAAATATCAAGAAGGAAAATGAATAACAAGGATTAAATATAAATTGAGTCTAGTATATCTTCCTTTATTTGATTTACTACAGAACTGAATCTTACAGTACTGTGTGGTAATTGCAGTGTTGCAGTCTCCTTTTTAGGAACAAGGAATGGTGGAGATCACTGTCAGCTGTGAATGTCAAAGATGCCTACTTATAGAAACAAGCGTCTTCATTTGCGAAGGGCATGTTCAGTGAAGGCAAGTAGCAAACTACGCCCACTTTCGTTTCTCTGGTGGGAGTAACATTACATTCAGTGTTCCACATGACAGTCACAACTTGGTCTGATAGTGTCTCAATTTCACAAGCTCTTGTTGAAAGGTAATGACTGCTTCCAGAGCGTGTTAGGGTGTCACGATGACCATGTGTTTCCTCTTCACCATCTGAGTGAGAAACTCGTATGTGTCTGCTCTGACCTGACTTCCACCTCCCTGGACACTCTACCCCCTTGCTGAAGTTTCTTCCATTGCTCAGTGTTCCTTGCTGAGCTGGATTACGAATGTGAAAGGCTTTTCAAGAACCACACCATGCGCACACGGTGGCAAATGTGCAGGTTGTTTACTACGGCACGCAGCTGCTGGAATCCAGAAGTTGCGAATCCTGACTTTTCTTCCCTGTTGGTACCAAGGAAGCCCAGCAGGTGGCAGGGAAGCCTCATGAGGCAGCGGCTACGCCTTTTCCCTTTATTTCCCTCAATTATTTCAGTTTTCAGTGTGTCACCGCTGGGCTCCATTTCTGTGCCAGTGCCTCACCTCCCTCTCAATGGAGAATATCTTCACCCTGCTCTAACTCAACCCTCTTCTAACTAACCGCAATTAATAACCCCGACACTGCACCCCTCGGGCCGACGAGCGGAGCCCGCGGCTTGTCCCGGCCCCTCCGAATCACGCGGGCCGCTGGACCTAGCAGACCAATGGCAGCTCCGGACCCACAGACGGCACCGCCCTTCCGGCTCAGTGATTGGTTGGGCCGTTCGCGTGGGCGCGGCTGGGAGGAGGGCGGTGGCCATGGCGGCCGTGAGGGAGGGGAGGTGAGGGGAGGGGCGCTGCTCGGCCGCGGCCATGCTGCGAGGGCTTCGGCGGCGGTGGGACTCCTACAAGTACCGCTTCGTGCCTTGGCTGGCCCTCAACCTCCGTCGCAAGCGCAGGTGAGGCGGAGAGGAACGTCCTGGGCGCTGCAGGGTAGCGGGGAGGTCCGCCCCGCCGTCCTTTCTGCTTTCTGGCGGCGTGAGGTGGCGACAGCCGCTGCTGGTGGGTTTCCTGCAGGGTATTTCGGCATGGAGTGCCTCCTGCACCAGGGTGAGAGCTTTCCTAAGGGGGCGAGGAGCTGCTGTGGTCGAGACCACGCTCCCCTGTCTCAGGAGCGAGCGAGCTTGCAGCAGGAGCTGAGGAGCTGCCTGGTGTCATTCCTTGGGGGTTCTGCGAGTGGTTCCTCCTTGTGTGTCACTGCGCTGGCCTAAAACTCTAAACACTGGCATACTTCGAACTGGTATTTAATGTTAAATCTAGGTAGATAGGTTTTGTTTGGGGGGTTTTTGTGTGTGTGTGTATTTTGTGTAGGGGCTTTTTTATGTGTTTTTGCCTAAAACTCTTAATACTGGGATACTTCGAAGTGGTATTCAGTGTTAAATCTAGGTAGATAGGGATTTTGGGTTTGTTTTATGTGTTCTGTTTTTAAACGTGAAAGTAATGATTGAAGTTGATTGTACCATTGTTGTATGTAGCATAAATCAGTCTCCTTAGCATAATGTTTGTCCTCACCTCATTTGAAGTGTAATGAGCCATACGTAAACTTAGGTAATCACATATATTTTCTTTTTGGTATGCCTTTCATTAAGAGCTCAGTTTAACCTACTCATCTTGCTACAAATACACAGATGATGATTTTATAGTAGTTTGGGCATGAAAGAATATTTTTTAGAGTTTTTGTTTGTTTAAACCAACAGTGTGTATAAGCTGTTGCTGTGAAATCGCTCTCCTATATTTTATTTAGGATAAATGTAACTTTAAAATGCCATTTTTTTTTCTTTTTCCTCTTACAGGACCCTCCGATATGTTCCTGAAAGCTCACAAGACAAAATTATCTCTGATGAAGATGTCTTTGAAACACTACTGAAAATATTCACAGCTCTGTTCATAAATGACTTCAGCAGACAAGCACCTATTTTGGCCTTTCTTCCAGAAATCAAACATAAATACCTGGAGCTACTGACTGTGGAGCAGAAGCTGTCAAAAGTACACTCATGTAACCATCTAAGTCAACATGTGTTTAGTCCAGAGGAAGTTCTGTTTAATACACTAGGGTTCATTGTTAGTCGGGACCGAAGTTCCCTGGTGTCTGCTGGAACTGGAGTCTTTGTTACCAAAGGTTTTGTACCAAAGGGGACGGTTGTATCTATGTATCCTGGTAATGCAGCATTCTTATTTCTGGTTGAGTTAGATGTGATTTCTAACCGTCTAATTGTAGAATGCCAAAGTGCTACACTAATTTTTATTCCACAGGTTTAATTTTTGTCATCCCTTAACAAAATCACAAGTTACAATGAATGAGAATGTGCTTGTGTAAGCTGACTAGTGGTCTTTTGGAAATGAGCTAAGCAATATGGAGGGGGGATAATTTTGTTTATTAAAAAAAGCCCCGACCAAACAAAAACAAAACAAACAAACAATTTAAATACTCAGAGTTTGATTTTTCAGCTGCTAGGGAAGCTGTTCCACATTCTTGAAACACAGATGCAGCGGAGCAGTTTCAAGTAGATGAATGATACAGTTTAATTCTTGAGGGCTGCTGTTGAATAAGGATCTAAGAATGAAGTTTTGAGATACCCACACAGATCAGCAGATATAAGCTTTTTCAAAGCACAAGAATGCAAATTGGAGAATGAAAGTAAAACCTTTATTTAGCAGAAGTATATTTGGAAAATCCGCATTTTTCTGTTCCTCCTCTTCATTTCTTGGACCTCTGTTTGCTTACATTAAACTGTAATTCTGCCAGGATGGCCAAGCTGAGACAGCTCTGCTGAAGTGCTTTGGGTTTGTTTCTGTTTCATCTGTCAATAGAATTGTCTTTCACATGTGGTCCCCTCGCTTCCACCAGCATTGCCAGTCAAGACCAGTTGAAGCACTGAGCGGCAGAACATGTTTTTGCCGTGGCAAAGCAGGAGTGTGGCCATTACTACTGACTAGTAAACCGACTAATGACCAAATGACAATCACAGGGAATGAGCCTGCCACCTTGCAACTTGCTTCAAATTTTAGGCACGTGCTAAACATGAGAGTAGGTTTATTGAGAGTCCCCTGCAATAGCTTATCTAGCAACAAAGGATGAGCTGCTGCCATGCTTTCCTTCTTCAGGGGCATGAAGGAAGCTGCAGGGTTGCTGGCTGGGGAAAGGACCCTGTGGAGAGAGCAAGTCAGTGCTCTCCTGCTTGTTTGGCATCAAGTGCAGCCTGCTGGCGAGGCCTTCACCTAGCTCCTTGTGAGATAGCAATGAAGGGTTTCTGCAAAGGGTTGTAGAAGATGCAATGGGTGTGGGAGATGTAAGACTGCAATGTCATGAAAACTTGCAAGCTAGTCTGCAGTCACTTCTCTGTGCTTGGAACCCAGGGCAGGTTAAATTCTGTAGATTTGAGAAACGCTCTGCTGAAATAAGTTGTCGCTTCTTGGTTTGACGTTTCCCTCTGCTGTTCCAAGCAAACTCTCCAATCCGGGTGGTGGGGGGGGTGTTTCAGGTTCTTCGCTGTCTGTGTGTGTGCTTCTCAAAGACTCCTGACACAGCAGTAACAATACAGCTTAATGTCTTCAGCTGTGCTTTCCTAAACAAACTTCACTTCGTGTTTTCCTCCACAAAGCAGACCAGTTGGCTGTGATGCTTTATCTGCCTCTCATATTGATTCTGGACAAAGGTGTTTTTCCACGATTTCCTTCAGTGGCTTTTCTCTTTGGAATATCTCAGCTCATGTAGGGTTGGCATGTTTGCATCCCACAAAATGGGTCTAAAAGCTTGTAGGTTAACAAGTGTTAATGTTATTAATTAAGAGAGGAATTCTATCCCCTCTGTCTCCATTAAATTTCTGTATGGATGGGACTGGATGATATCATAAGCCCATTTGGACAATTAACTTTCTTCTGAAATAACCATATCTGTCTTGCAACAGGTACAGTATACAGAAAGCATGAGCCCATCTTTTTCCAGTCCCTTGGCAATCCCTTTATTTTTAGGTGCATAGATGGTGTCCTTATTGATGGGAATGATAAAGGACTATCAAGATCAGTGTACAGGTAAGCAGTCAAAAGAAACGGGGCTTTGCCACTCCGCTGATTTCAGGTAGTGGTACTAGTAGTCTCAGTTCCCTTTTTTGTATCCTAAATTGAGTTATATTTGAGTATCATCCGTGTATGTGCTCAAGGGTAAGATCTGCTGGATGGGATCCTTTATGTACCCCTTGTGTCTTCATCTGTAATGCAAGTGAGAGGTGTTTTGATGTACAGAAACTGTTCCCTGTAAAGAAAATAGTTTTAATAGGAGCAGGATGTACCATTAAATTTTTTAAATGCTTCTGAGCTGTTACTCAGATCTGCTTAGTGTATAAAAAAAAACCCAACAAACCCCAAACTAAAAGGCCTCTGTGTACACCTGCTAATACCGCAAAGGTGACTGGTCACTCTGGCTCTGTCTGCAGGCAAGCAGCATTTAGGAAGGAATCAGTAACTCTTACAATAACGGTAATCGTTATTATCTCACTTTGGAAGGGACCCATAAGGACCATCGGGTCCAACTCACTGCTCCTTGCAGGACTGCCTAAAACTAAACCATATGACCAAGGGCATCATCCAAACACTCCTTAAACTCTGGGAGGGTTGGTGCTGTGACTGTTCCCTTGGGGAGTGATGGACCACTTCTCGGTGAAGAACCCTTCCTAATGTCCAGTCTGGATTCCCCTGACCCAGCTAGCCTGGACTGTTTTAGCTTACCTGAAAGTATAATTTGTAGCAAGTTGTGTTCAAATATGACGTGAAAAAAAAACAAAATTAATAACAATCAAAATGAGCTAAAATAATACCGAATTTTAATAGTGATACCTAACTAATACCAGATTTTAATTCCGGGAATGGGTTTGAAGTTGATATTGTAGTGATCTTTCACATCTTTAGAGGCGGATGAGATGTGTTGACACTTTTGAAATGGTAACATTTGATGCTGATTTTTGGAACTGCGTGTGGTGCTTTTGTACTGGTTCTTCCACCAGAGTCTGAAAGACACCACACACTCATGGGAGGTTTAAATGTACTTTGAAAGTATCAGCGAGGTGCTGATCTGTGCACACACATGTGCACCCCTCTAGTGCTGTCCTGTCTTCCAGGTGGGTTGGACAGCCATGGCTTTGCTTAGTGACCATGGCCGTTTCTGTAGGAGAAAGTACAGGTAACCCTTAAGTGAAGGCAGGATTCCTGTTAAGGTTGTTGGTCATTACAGGTCTTGCTGCAGAAGAGACCAGCTTGGCCCATTTCAGATGAGTGATGAGAGCTGGCTCACAGCTGCCCCACAGAACCCACTGGCAGTGGGACAGTATGTCAACAACTGCTCACACGGTGAGTTGCCAGAATTTTCCTATTTGTGTTTATGGATATAAGTTATTCTGGAAGTGACACAGAGAATCAGATGCTCATCTAGGGGGACAGTAGTGCTGTTTAAAATAAGATAAACACTTAATGGGATAAAAAGTTTTTGAGACTTTTTGTAACAGCTGGCTGTTAGAATCCTTCAGTGCAGCAACACTTCAAATATCCTTGTGCTTTTCTCACCGACTTCCCCAGTCTCCCTCCTGGTATGTAGGATTAAAGGCACACATCCCAAAATGTGAGGTGGTGGGAAAGGATATCTGGCAAAGGACAGTATCGCTGAGGCATCACACAGAGTTACAGATCAAATTACCGTACGCAAAATGACATATACAGTAAGATTCTGTCACTGCTTAGTTTGAACTGTAAAACTTCTTTTCGACTTCCTTATGTTTATAAGCAAAATCTAGGAAACTGTTGGTATGATCTAGCTGTTGGCCATGAAGAAGGAAACTCTTCACTTGCTCTATCTCAGGCAGTATGTGTTGGTCTTAAAGGTCTGGGGGAATAAAGAACTCACAGGAATGATTGTGATTCAGAAGATTGAACTGCTGGCATACCTTCTGCTTCTAAGTGGCTTTCAGAGCCTCCATTACACTAAAAATACCCTGCCTCCAGGCAGCATCCAGAAGGGTTGCTGGAGTAGCAAACCAGGTATGCTAGGAAACTGGTATGGAAACAGAGGCCATCCCATCAAACTGTTTCTCCCAGGCCCAATGTCCATGTAAGGAAAATTCTGTTCTTCTTGCTGGACAGATGGTGATTTTATCCCTGGCTCTGTTCATGGCATGTTCTGCCACCAGGAATTTTTTTTTTAGATTTTTTTTTTTTCACCTATAAAAGCAAATGTTGTATATTAGCAACATTTAGCAATGCAGGGAGCTACCCTGGTGCTACGCAAAATTGCGCCTCTTCATACACATGTTGATAATCAGGTAATCCTGTTGAATGCAGTAAGGATGAATTAAAGCTCTTATAGTTGATTGTGTATGTCTTGTTTCAGTTCAAAGTAGGACTTCAGAGGAGTGTAGTAGCTCTCAACAGAGACATGGTTTTCAGGCTTGGTGAAGCATCTGGTACTTTTGCGGCAGTATGTTTGATGTTTTTACACGTCTTTAAACCCTGTCTGAGATTTTCTTAGTATCACAGTGACTTTTTTCTTTTTTTCTTGTTTCTAGAAAAAGCAGCCAACGTGTGTTATCAGGAGTTTGATGTGCCAGCGTATTTTCCAGTAGAACTGAAACAGTATCTTCCAAACATTGTCTACAGCCACGACATAGAGAGGTTAGCAGTAAATCAAAGAGCTCATAGATTTGTATGATACGAAGCATACTGCATGTATAAAAAAGGCGAACTTTGTTGAAGAATAATGTTATTCCGTATGAAGATGAGTTACACGAAAGTGTGCACCTGTATGAAAAGAGCTAGCTCTTTGAGTATACTAATTTTAAGTGATTTATGAGACTATTTCTTTTTGTTCCTTTTTCCACATCTTTACAAATGAGATCAGAATAGCACAGAAGACATGTTTTTACAGGCAGGGGTTACACTGTAGCGTGGCTCTTCTGAATCGAATAAGGCACTAGTTATATTTTGCTTGTATCATAGTGCCAAGGTTTTTGAGTATGTATTTCAAATGCAGTTAGCAGCCCTTGACCAATCAAAGCCCTTCTAAAGTAGCTGAGATATAGGCTGCTTACACTCTTGTTTTCCATGTCTTCTGCTTATGTGAGAAATAAGCAGATTAATTTGAAAAAAATACCTCCTGATAGTAATTTGTATTGAGACAAGTGAAGTACTCTGCAGTATGAAGGCATGTGGCTTGTAGTTACACTGCACAATTACAACATCCTCATTATGACCTGAAAATCCATCTCTTTTAGAAATTAAAACATCCAGAAACCTTTCTCAGATTTCTGTTTGGAAATGTGGGAAAAGCAACAATTAGATGAATATGTACAAGGAGCAGTGTGGACAACAAAGAGAGATAGTATGTCTGAGTGTCCTGTACTGGGATGTAGTCAATAACTTTGAAGCTGTGACAAAGTAAGTTGTGACATTGGTGATGAATTTAATACAAAAAAGAAATTGCATCTAGAGGATGTATAAGGATTTTAAAGCGGATCGTGTAGACCTTTTATGTAATTCTGGGGCTATTTTAAAACTCTTGAAATTTGCTTGGAGAAACTTATGGTGCATATTGGAAAACTGGCTTTTCTGATTAAACTTAGACTTTGTTGAGGCAAGGTTAGACACAGTTGTAATCTGCAGATAAATAAAAAATGTTAATAAGGAAAAACTGTGAGACTGACCCTTCGGGAAGCCTGAATGCTGTACTCGAAGTATGAAAGCACATGAGCAGAGCTAAGCTACGGGACCATTTCAGGAAGGGGAAATTTTGCTCTGTTCCTTGGAATCTGTCCAAGAAAATGCAGTATTTCAGTCATCAGTTCTCCCAGTGTACAGCTGCTAGATGGAAGATCCCATCTACATCCAACTGCTTGTTTTGATGCTGATATTTACAGTACTGACAACGTAGGTAATCTGGTTTCTAAATCTTTTTCTATCTTGTAAAAGAGTCCCTAGTACTTATTTACCTTTTTGTTGTTTGATTTGTTCCAAAATGGCCTCACACTGTATTTCTTAGTGTGAGGGGCTGTGTGGGTTGGTGCTGCTCTTCACTTTCACATTCCTCAGCATCAGAACAATGTGCTCTCCTTCCTGGGAGAGACACTCAACTTTAGAGCATGGTCATTTACTTAAGAAGTTGGAGGGGTGGGTTCCTAAATCTCTCTAAGAAAACTGTTTGCCAGCGACTGATTTCAGCTCATGGTTTGTGGAGAATTCGCTCGTCACTGTCAGTCACGGCAGGTCACTGATGTAGTTCAAAGAGTGAACTACAGAGAGTGGGTTTAGCCAACTAGCACCTGTAGGTATGTCTAGAGGAATGATTTCTGCTCTCTCAACCTTGCTGTAGCTTCTGTCTGTGTGTCTTTGTCTTGACTAGTTCTTTTCATTTCTAAATAATTATGTGAGTTGAAAAGTTATTTGCATACCTACAGAGGCTGTGCTTTTTATTTTGTTTTATTTTTGAAATTTTACTGGTTTGCTTATACTTGCTACCTGTATTTCAGTGTTGTTTTTCCAGGCTCCCTGGCCTGTGTTATACATACATGTCATGGTTTAAGCCCAGCCGGTAACTCAGCACCATGCAGCCACTTGCTCATTCCCTCTTTTTCCCCCATTCCTGGACAGGATGGGGAGGAGAATTGAAAGGATGTAAATCCCACAGATTGAGATAAGAACAGTCCAGAAACTGAAGTATAACATAAAACTACTACCACTACTATTACTACTACTAATAATAAAGAATAATGATAAGGGTAATAATAAAGAGAGAGAATACAAAACTAAAAGAAGAAAAGAAACCAATAAATGCAAGTGAGGCGCAATACAATTGCTCACCATCCGCCAACCAATACCCAGCCCAGCCTGAGCAGCGATCTGCCCTTCCAGGTAAATGCCTCCAGTTTATACACTAGGCATGACATGCTGTGATATGGAACACCCCTTTGGCTAGTTTGGGTCAGGGGTCCTGACTCTGCTTCCTCCTGGCTTCTCATGCCCCTCCTCACTGCCAGAGCATGAGAGACTGAAAAGTCCTTGATCAGGGTAGACATTATTTAGCAGCAACTAAAACATCAGTGTGTTATCAGCATTGTTTTCAGACTAAAGCCAAAACACAGCACTGTGCCAGCTACTGGGAAGGGGAAAAATGGCTGTTACAGTTGAACCCAGGACAATATTACTCCCAAAAGTAACCCAGAGAGATTGTTTTAGCTCCTTGCCATGGGGAGTTAAAAAAAAAAAAAAGAAAAAGAATAAAAAGGAAAACGCAATCGTTCATGTTTTGCTGTTCGGTTTTTACAGCCTCCTGCGGTGCATCGTGCTTGTCACTCTGAGAGATATCAAGCAAGGAGAAGAACTTTTTTCCAATTACTACACTGTTGTCAGCTGAATTAATAATAAATTCAATACTGAAGAAATCTGTGTCATTAAAATTGTTACTGGGTGGGTACTTCAAGCTTCATGAGCATTTCTACATAATAACAAGACTGTAGTTTTACCATGTAGGAAGCAAGCTGCAGGCTTGTAATTCCCTGAAAATACTCCGCATTTGATGCACAGGTGAAGGTGTAACCTTTTACATCATTAGGTTCTCAGCTGTCTCCTGTTGTTGATGTTACTGCTTTTTGGTGTTCAAGCTGTCCAACAATAGCTCATAAAGTAAAAACCTAGGTTCTGGACGCATCGGTTAATCTGGTTTGCACAGTTGTCTGTAACTGTGGCTCAGTTTTACTGTTTTGCCATTTCACTTCTTGTGGACACGGTAAAACTTACCTCCCTCTCATGAACTGTTCCTTGGAAAATCCTCATAGTTCATGGTAATTACTAGTTCTTGTTCTGGCTTTCTTGGAGTTGGTCCCTTTGGTATCTGCTTCCTTTTAGAAAGTATTTCAGCGTAGCCAGTTGTCCACCTTTTTTATGAAGCCAGTTTTGGAGCAGTGCCAGTGGGCACTTCCGGTGTGCCTATCAGGGGTGTGTGTGTGTATCCTGAGGCCTGTCCAGTCTAAGATTCAGTGGTTCAGTGAAAGGTTCCTGTCATGTGGCAGCTTTTGCAGCTTTTATTCTCAAAGAGAGAGGATGTCATGTGCCATGTAGCTGGAGGAAGTGATGCTAACCAAGTGTGGTGTGTATGTTTGAATGAGTTACTGGCATAAACAGAGCCAGCCATTCCTATGTTAATTCTTGCTGCTATCTGCAAACTCCCTTCAGCAAGTAAACGAGACAGCTTGTCAGTGTTTTAGTCTGGCTAAACAGCTTGGGAAACGAAAGTTATCCCATCATTTACTGTAAAACTCCAAGCAAGTATCCCAGTGAATGAATATGTGGTTGGCATAAGTTCATGAGAAAGGAGGGGTGGGAAGCCGTGTGCTCTGATGTGATCTGGTAGTGGTTGAGGCAGCTGGGGTCCCGGGTTAGCTGCAGAAGTGTCTTGTTCAGAATGCAAAGCTTTTCAGTGTCGGTGTTACGTAGTCTCCTTCCAAGCCTGAGCCTTGTCTTTCATATTCATCCGGAAGTCCTTCCAGCCGTTTCAGGAAGCTTTAAATAGCAGAGCTGTGAGGGAGCAGCGTGTGGCTTAGTGTGGGTTGGACAACTTTTATGGGGATGCTGGGGACAATTTCTAGTGGCAGTCTTTGTGTCTTCACTTGCATGTTGGCAGATGGGAGCAGGCAGTGTTCTGCAGTCTACTGAGGGGGATGCTCATCCTCTGCCTGAGGATCCCTTCTCTCCAGAGTGAGATTCTCCCCAGCGCTCCTGGTGGAGGTCACTGGGCATCTCCCAACCACTGAAGAGAGGGCTGGTACTCAGGGTGCCTGCTTCAGCAGGTCGGGGTGGTTGGGTAGGTAGGGAACACTTGTCTTAGCGTGCCAGAAAGGCAAGTGCTGTTGGTGATCCCCAGGCTGAGATGCTCTCACGTGAGGACATGAATTACCTCAGCTTGTTCGCACTTTTAAATGGCCGAGTTTGAAAGCGCACTCCTGTCTGACAGCTGTGGAGGTTAGGTTTACAGCTGTGTTACTGAGAAAGGTTTGCTTTACTGCACTTGCTGCCTCCTGCATGTGGATGGCGCGCAGCCATGGAGGACTGTAGTGTTCAAGTGCAGGCTGCATGTCACTGACATGGTACCTGGGACTGGCTTCTCTCTGAAGTACTGAAACCTGGCAGCCTGCTTCAGGGGCTGCTCAGACACAAGGGAAAGCAGGACCTGGCCTGCAATGGGCAGCAGCAACTGATTTCTGTCTGCTGGTGGCTATAGAAGGCCAAAAAGCAGGAGGACAACGAGGTGCAGTCAGGTGCTGCTTCTGAGCAAGAAGCAGCACAACATGGGGACTGAGCAAGAGAGAGTAAAATGGAAGAGCAGAAATAATGGGCCTGTAAGGTTCTACAACCTGTGAAAGGGCTCCAGGTATGTCAGATCTTCCTTGTCATCTTCAGCATCCCATATGTCCATTAAGGGTGAGTGTCATTCTAATCGCCTGTGTGCCCACTCATTACTACCAGACACTGCCAATGCCTGAGGGTGGAGCACGAAATCAGACTCTGTAGCTCAGGGAGAGTTATAAAGCAGGTAGGTTTATTACAGCACTGGGTGCAAGGGGATCACTCCTCCTAACTTGCACACCGAGGGGTTAAGCAAGCAGATATTTATTACACACAAACATGTATATTCATTAGGTTCCTGAGAGAGCAGAGGGGATATTACAATTAGTTTAGGCACTCATTATCATAAGTCTCCTCCCTTTTGGTGCTTGTGCACTGCCCTTCGATGGTCATGGGCAGGAGCCTTCAAGATGAAGTAAGCAGTCTTCCTCAGCATGCGCTTTTCACCTTTGACACAGTTGGATGCCCCAGTAACCACAAAACTAGCTGCAACCAGCCGTGCCTGCGAGTTTCTGATAGCTGGCAC
This sequence comes from Psittacus erithacus, assembly GCA_009867235.2. Taxonomy (NCBI): domain Eukaryota; kingdom Metazoa; phylum Chordata; class Aves; order Psittaciformes; family Psittacidae; genus Psittacus; species Psittacus erithacus. The sequence continues at coordinate 12,933 of WYDI02021364.1, read as the reverse complement.
AGATTTAGAGCAGTGTGAGCTTCATGCAAAATTTACTGCAAGCAGGACAGGATGGGCAGACAAGGAGTATCCGAAGCTAGCAGACATTCGGGAGTCACTGTCTCCAAACTAACTGATAATTAGAAGGATGGAAAGAAAGAATTCACTCTTGTTGGTAAGACTGCTAAATTCTGTTATCACACCACAGACTTACAACACAAACATCATTCTCAATCTTAGACCTAAGTTAAGTTAAAAGTAGTTTAAACCTGTGTTTTCCAGGCACTTGCTGGATGATGTATTCTGATGTCACATTGGATGCAATGCACAGTCTGATAATAACCCTGTGAAATTTTCTGTGCAATCTGTTTATGATTTATTAATAATAATAAATTAATCTCTCCTAAATACATACTGAACATATAAAATTTCTCAAAAGATGATTTGCCTGCGTGATTTCCATTGGAATTCCCTACAAACGGGGACTCACATGGCTAACTTTGCCTTTACACACCTGTACACTTACTGGTAGAAGGAGGAAAGAAAAATGAAGCTAAAACTGAAGGTAGTTTCAGTTACTGACATGGCAGGTCTGCAAAGTCTGCCTCCAAGATGTGGACCCATGCCCATGCTAAATACTGAACTGATTCAGGATAGTGTCTATGTTTAAATCCGTTGCCTCCATGGGGATCTCCAGCTGCCTCAGGCCTGGCTGGGACAGAGCTCCCCTTCCCACAGCATCCCTCGTGGTGCTGAGTGTTGGTATCTGGCAGGGTGCTGGTGCCAAGCAGCGCTCCCAGCACAGCACCCAGGCTGCCTCCCCAGCTCCCTTGCCCCAGTGGCTGAGGGCAGGAAAGAGGCTGGGAAGGGGCAGAGCCAGGACAGCTGTCCCAGGCAGACCAAAGGGATATTCCAGACCATATGATGTCATGATCAGCAATAAGCGAAAGGAGCAAGCCAGAGGCATTTGTTGTTAAAGCGTTTGCCTTCTGGACCAGCTGCTCCTTGTGCCCTGCTTCCCAGGCAGCAGCTGGACGTGCCTGCTGATGGGCAGCGGAAAGTAAGTATTTGTGCTTACCTTTGCTTTTCCCTTATTGAGCTGCCTTTGTTTGGACTCATGACTTCTTTTCATCCTGCTTTCTCCACCGCTGTCATGCTGGGGAGGGGAGCACTACTGCTCTTGGTGGGTACCTGCTGTCCCGCGTAAGAGCAAAACAAGGAGCGCATGGGGGAGATGGAAAGGGCCACCACTGCGCAGGGGGGTTAAGGCTTGCTTTTCCTGTATTTGTGTAACTCCTTTCCCCTGCGGTAAGTGCCCGGGTAGTCCTGCTGCTACCAGCAGTGGTGTTCCTGACTGCAAGCACCAGAGTGCAGCTTGCCAACCAGGGTGGAGGTTGAAAGGCTGAGATGCTTGGCAAGGGGAGCTGAAACCACGTTCCTCCTCTGCAGGAGCCTTTATGTTGCGTATAAAGGTGATGCTGTGCTTACCTGAGAGCCTCTTGCTGGCTGCTGTGCTGCTCTGCATCTTCGCTGTGGTAGAGCTGGGGCTCTCCCAGCAACACTGGAGATCGAGTCAGCCTCTGCAGCTAAGGGGAGCGACACGCTGCTGCAGCAGAGGTGTGCAGCACCGAGGCAGAGGAGCCGGCGGGGGTGACCACGATGCTGCAGGGCAGGATGGCAGCAGGAGAACTTACTCATCCTGGCCTCCTCCCACAGCAGGGACCAAGGCTAGCCGGGAGCAATAAATGACTTTTCCCGGCAGAGGAAAGAGAAATCCAGGGACTGGTAAAGTGTTTCCACAAGTGCATTGCTGGGGTTTATGGTTCCAGTCTTTGTTGCCTTGTGTTCTATGGACAAAACAAAGACTTGGGCACCTGACACCCAAGCACCGTAAGGACTTCAGGGGCTGCTCATCGATTTAGTGGCAGAAGTGGATGCATCCTTGTTACCTGGCACTGAAGAAGTTAAGGTTCTGTGAAGGACGATGCCTGAGAAGGCTTAAGAATCTCGAGTTTTAGGAAACATTTCCTGAGCTAAATTTTGACAAGCCAAGCAAACCAGGAGGTAATTTTTTCTCTACAGGAACCTGATTCATTAGAACATTAAAAATCGCACCTCCTGAGAGACCCTTGCCCCCAGAGACCCCTGCTCTTGTAGCATGCACAGTGAAAAACTATGAACTGGGTCTTCAAACGCCAAGAATGCAGTAGTGATTGTAGCTACAGACTGTACATAAACAGAAGACAGTGTTCTTTGCTGTTTAACAAATGGAAGACTGAGGTTGGCAGGCTGAGGGTGCACTGCCTTTGTGGAACTAGCACATAACACCCTACTTTGCACAAATATGAATCAGTCTGTCTTGCGTGTGAGCCTGGCTCATTGCACAGCAGATGAACCATCCCACATCTGGGACATCCTCACATTTCTTTAATGGAAATGAAAGTTTCCATTGGGCTAGGGGAAAGAATTTACATTATATATATACATACACTAATTAAAACCATTTTTAAGACACCAGCATCACACAGCTAACAACTGCATCAGAACAGGGATGAGATGGGGCTAGTCATTATGATTTGTTCTAGCAACACTGATCTTTTACTCTGAACATCCAGAGGAAGGGAGGTGCAGCTTGTCACTGGAGTTTTGGACGGATGCTGCCTTTTGCACTTCTGTCAACCACCACTACAGACACTTATCTTGCATCTCCTCATAGGGGGAAGTAAAGCTGATTATGTTTCTTGGCAAATTAGAACTTTCTCTGTTTGGAAAAATTAACCATTTCTTTGCCCAAGGCTTTGTTGTGCCAGAAACAAGCAGAAACAAGCACACTGGACCTAGGAAAGCAGAGCCTTTGACAGCATTGGCATGCAAGATCCAAGAAGCAATACGTCGCTTTTCAGGGTCCAAGGTTAGTGTTCATTTTCTTGACAGAAATAAAAATCAGGACAAAAAGCATTTGAAATAGTTTAACTTTGGCATAAATGACTAAACCGAGTGGAATTTTTATATCCTCACCTGTAATCCAGCTTGATGTGGATTTAAGGATTTGGGCAAGAATGAGGGTCTCCCATGGCTCACCATGCACTCAGAATGCTGGGTTACAGGGCTGGGATGTGTTACTCTGAGATGTTCAAGTTCCATCTATGATTTTGCTAAACTTAAGCCACAAAGTTTTCACATCTGAGGGAAATCATTACTTACCGTTTTACCTGCATCATATTTTTCACTCCTCTATGTATGCTGGGCAGCGTGGCAGCGTGCACTTTAGTGGTACCTAGAGTTCTTAAAGTGCATTCAGAGTTACTGCTAAGTATCTCTGCAAATCAGGTAGCAAATACAGTGCAAATGCATGAAAAGCCTCAGAAGCAAAGGAAGGTTTCCAGACATTTATTTCTGGAACTGTACACCAGGTATTAAAGTACAACAAATACAAAATAAGGCTCAAAAAAATCAGTGTTTATGTACAAATATTAAAACCAATGCAACAACAGCGACTTCCTCTTGAACATCTGATACTAAAACATGTTCCGATTGTCACTAGATTTGTTGTTATGCACAGGGTATGTACTTTGAACTGAGAATAACTAGAATCTCTGTTTTATCAGGAGGACTATAACCATTCCTACTGTATTTTACAACTGCTAGTATCTTCCTCCTTCTTTCAATGAAAAATAGAAATAAAAAAAATAGTAACCTTGTCATTACTTTATAAATTACTGTATTTAGTTTCCCTGTCTGTAGACAATGTGCTTGTAATGCTGGGCAAATAGTGTCCCTGTTGGTCAGTTTATCCATTAGTTTACATTCAAAGTTGAAACACTCACTATAGACTTTGGTTAAATTAAGTAGTATCGCTATGCTCTACTTGATCTGAAGTTTTCCTATGTTTTTGACCCTCAGTTTTAAAAATTAAAACAGGAAACAATTGCACAATTCTTTCACCTAATCGTACACAATTTAGTATTCTTCTAACAGTATTGTACATCCTTCAAGTAAATTCAGCGGCTTGACCATGACAAGAGGAAAACTAAACATTTAAAAACCTATTATGAGGAGACGTATGACTTATCAAAGTAAAAGTATTGCTATAATCACAGCACCAGTTACACTTCTAAATGAATCAGCTACCCTCTTCAGGTTCCCTGTACATAAAAAGGATACATCTACCAACACTGCAATTGCCCCTTATGCATTTTTTGGTTTGTCTGTAGGAAGAACAAGCGCGTCAAAGGACAAAGAATTCATCACAGTTTGTTATAAGAATTGTGCTTCAACATCTAGGGACCAAGGCAATGCAATTTCTTCATATGGTTGCAATTCAGTTATCTTCATGCTGACTTTCAAAACACAATTCTTTTAATAAACAGTGACAAGTTCTCCATTTAAATGTTTAAACTGAGAGAAAAATAAGTAAGTCCAGCTTTTAAAAGAAAATTTCAATAAATAGCTATTTTACATGGATAAAGTCATAGTGGTACAAATTTATGAATGTCACATCAAGCATGCACAAAAATGTTACTATACACGGAAGTAGTCAGAAAATATTGAAATAGATATCTAAAAAGATATGAAGAATTTACATATTTACAAAATCTTGCAAATTATTGCCTCATTTTAACAAGGAATTAAAAGTAAACGATACCAGCCAGCTAGCCAACAGGCTAAATATGATCAGCATTTAAAAATCTATTAGACTAGCCGGAATTCATTTTTCTCTCATATCATTTTCTGAATTTTGGTCAAAAGTCTTTATTAAATAACTAAAGTGTCCATTCAACTTGCTGACAACCCAAACCTTAGACAAGCCTCTGTCTACATTAAGAGCCCAGCAATGCATAGATAAACTGAATATATTACTGCATCAGCTAATGAGAATGGGCATGTTCATTTAAGTGCAACTGGTATAAGCATTCAGTCATCTTTGTATATGATTTCTGTACAGACCAGCCACTCACTGTAAACCCATATATAAACTTGAATGTATAACAATGGAAGATCATGGCCAGTATTTTACAAAATTACATAAAACGTGCTGATTCACAAAGAAAAGAAACCAGGTACAAAGTTCAGCACAAAATGCAGCAAGAAGCTGACAACTTGGCTTAAAATGTCAAGAGTACAACACAGAGCCAAGGCTACCCTTTATTTACTGTGTACTTACTAAAGTTACCTCTTCCAGATGTGTAAGTTAAGAACTGATTACAAAATCTTCTCTACTTTTGTCCACTGTGCTAAACTAACTTGTTTTTAATATGGTAAATGTGCTATTGCATGAACACTTCAAAGCAATCTTCATTACAATGCTGTAAAGAGAACTCCACATGCTGCATCCCAAACTCAGGATGTCAATGCAGTTCACAGTATGCATAATAAATACCCTCTTCCCTTTCAAATATTTAAGTCACTACTTTCTAATTACTCAGCATAACCTTGAAGCAACCACTACAAATATCAACACCACAAACTTAATCACTTGAATAATGAAAACAAATCAGTGGCAATTAAATCTGTAATATAAACAGTGCAAAGAAAAGTATGGAGGGAAAGGGGTCATTCTATTTAAGTGAGGTTCAGATTCTAATTGAAAAACCCTGTAAGTTCTGCGCTACAACATGTTGCAATCCAGTCCTATGTTTGGTTTGACTTCCCTGCAGGAATTAGAACAGACATTAGCCAGACAAACTTCCTGGATGGCTAAATTGCACTCATATGTTCAAAATAAAAAATTTATGGAAGTTAAGTAGCTGCTGAGAAACATTTTTACTTAACCCTTCCTATTTGAGGAATGGAGCGAAGTGCCCTTTTAAGCCAATGACTTGTCTAAACAAATAAATGCAATCCATACTAAAGAAAAACTTTAAAATACATACTTCAAGGTTCTACTACTCCTATCTAAACCAGACAGACCCTCAAAACAGTAACACTTTGAACTGCAGTGCTCCAAACAATTTAAGATGTCTTCCAAATGCAGACTGTTTGTTTAGTGGTAAATCCCAAGCTGTGAGGACTGTAGCTTTATACACCAACAGCTGTCTTAGGTACATGATTACATTACTCTCCAAGGTTGTGGACAAAATCCATTGAAACACAATATAGCCTAAATAGCATCTGTTTCAGCCAGTAATTTTAAAGTACACGGACACCTATGGCAGCATTATTACTTCTGTGTAAGGTAGCCATGGCCTGTAGTTTTTTGCAACAAGATCGAAGTGTAGGTCTTCACACTACCCATGTTAAGTCCCTTGTGCTAGCTTCCACCAAGATGAACTTGCTGTTTTGTAAACTGAAGTGCTCTAGTTTAGTATCACATGACAGAAGGTTCCATTTAAAAAACATCTGTGTATGTTTGTGCAGTTTAAATTAAAGAAACCCATCCCTGCCTTTATAAGAAAAAAAAAAAATAAATGCTACATTGAGCAGGGATCAGGATCGGTACCTGTAAACATTGTTATTCCACTGCATCCGTCACAGCAAAGTAACTTAGACTAAAAAGCCACTCCAATCCAGTCAGAACTTCTGTGCTGGTTTTGAAATGGCGGCCTCCGTCTACAGGCTTTAAAAAAAAATGGAAGCAGAGCTTAAAGCTGCACCACAGAGTTCTCTGAGTCCCAAACTCTGCCTAACATCCTATGACATTTCCACATTTATGGACTGAAAAAAGAAATTACTCTTGATAAATCAAGATATAGTTCTATACATACGAAGACATCACTGATGTCATAAAGTTCAAACTTCCAGTGAAAGACTAAGCAAACCTGATAGCTCCCATCAAGTTTACTACTGCATAAAGTACCCACTGTTTGTTTAGTTTTCCACAGTCATTCTGAGTGAAGGGCAGCATGTTGGTGAAGAGCATGGGTACTGATAAAACCATTTGTTTCATTTGCAGATAGACTGCTGAAGTCAGCCACTGAAACAGCCATTTTGGCACTGGTAATATGATGCGTGTGGTTCTCCAAGTCTACACCGAGGTTATTTACAGAGACATCATTCATGAAAGATTCTGGGACAGGAATCCCCATTTTCAATCTCTTTGCAGGCCTTTCTGTCTCCTCACTGCACACGTTCACTGGGTTTAGCTCTGAATGATAAAAGCCAGTCTCAAATAAATTAAAACAATCACTTTCACCATTGCTAGGCAAGCTGAGCAATTCTTCTGTTCCAACAGGCACATGATTAACTGGTGCTCGGGGTAAGCTGTCCATAGGAGGAAAGGCATCATCCAGGCAGTTCACATCTGAAGTATGGCAGACTGTAGCTACACTGTTCGTCAATGCTGAAAAGAAGATGAACACAAATGCAGATGAAATAGCTGTTTGCATAGTTACAACAAAAAGATTTATTTTTTTCTTGATTTACCTGTCAACTCATTGGCAGTGATAGAGTTCAGAATGCTCAGTTGTTGATCGGGAATGGTTTCTGTTCGATTATTAGATGTTAAGGCTGAAGAATGCACAGCTCCACCAAGGGCTTCTGCTTCATCTACCAAACGATCCATGTAGTCCCTAAAATAAATTTGCATCCATAATGCCATTACTAACAGGACAACAAAGCCTAAAAATTATGATGGGTTTGATTTCAGCTGCCGTAGCCACTGCAGCATTACACTGCAATGACAGCAGGGAAAAAAATATTCTGCATTCACAATTTGTAACAGAAAACACATTCCAAGAATGTTTTACTTACGTAACTCCTGGATGATGGTTATATCTCTTCTTTCCAAATCTTGTTTGCTGAGCAAAGTAGTCATAACGTTCTGACTTTTTCCACATGTAATAGAAAGCCACACACTCAGCAACTGTTCTGGTTCTTACCTAAAAGAAGGCAGGAGGAATTGACAAGATTAATGTAAAGACCGATGTTTTGACATCTCTCCCACTCCCGTTCCTGCAATATCATTAGTTTTATTGTTCTAGTATCTGGAACAAACCAATTAAATCAGGAGACCTCAAACACATTAATAGCATCGCATAAGTATTACATTTGTTCTACTGCATACATTACTAACTTTTTTAAAAACTAGACTGAAACTGTATCTACATCTGAAGCATTTATATATATACATGAATACATATAACAATTTTTTAAACTTTTAAGATGGAAAAAGCTGAGCAGATCAATGACCTAAGAGAAGTGAAGTGTAAAAGATCTGGGTACTTGTGCCTTTTGGGAAAGTGAAAGGTTTCAACAATAAATATTCAAACAACAAAATAAAACTGTAATCTTGTTGAGTATGTATAAAAGACTCAAAAAACTCGTTTTGATCTGTTAACTCTCTGTCTCTCTCCCCAGAATGCAGATAGCTACGTGAAGTCAGTTTCTTGAAGAAAAAGTAATTACATCTACCTATATTCTTACAAACTATATCCATTTTTAGATGTAGAAACGTTTCACATCATGATCAGCCCACAGTTCCAGTTTAAGCTTTACAACTGTAATATACAGCTCTATCCAGATATAGTCTGGCAGTAAACTATCCTTGAGCTTCATCAAACTCAGAGAAGCATCAGAGGGAAACACAAAATGCCTTGGGTGTAAGCAGTAAACCTTGCTAGTGTAGGCACAACCATACCAGGCAGGGGAGGAAATGAACAGCTAACCTTATGCCTAGCACATGAACTTCCAGTGAACAATGCTTTGCAGTACAGGGGTAATGACACATCTGTTAAATTTCTCCACATACTTATCTTGACTAGCTGATATTTTCCATTCACAAATGACATCAGCTATGCTGGGTCCCATAACTTTCCCTAAACTGTCTGGCATTTTACCTACTTGAAAAGAAAACCACTGCAGATTTCTCAGACAAATTCTGCTCTCTCCTGGCAGATACATCAACACATGTACTTTCCTGCACGTTGGAAAAAGCATTTTTAAATTATTTCTTTGCATATCTGATAAATTACTGTTTATTGGCAAGGTCGATTTAAAATCTGAACCACCCAAACATTATTCAGGACAGGTTAAACCAGGTATTGAGCAGGAGCAGCTGACTGATGTTGAATAGCTACCACCACACTAGAAAGTTCACCTGAAATATAACAAAAACACCAGACTTCTGAAGAAAAAAAACCTTCAAGGTGGTATCAAAGTGTAAAGGAGATACATAGAAGATTTGGAAACAGCCATATTGTCAGCTCTTGCTTTCTGATCACAAAAAAATTATCCCTATTCTGCAGGCACAGAGGAGTCAATCAGAAGCAGTCCAGAGCAAGACTAGAACTCCTTCACTGGCCACAAAAGAGTACCGATGGAAGACTACACTTCCTGAGAACACAAATAGCTAAGTCTGTTTCTGTAAACTATGCCTTCCTCATGACAAAAGTAAGTTAAGATGCAACCTCCCCTCCCACAGCCATAGTACTGAAATACTGTACTTCTAGGAGAGCACACATTTAAGGTAACTTATAATACAAATGAAAAAATGGATGCAACATCAACATAAGTCAATTTCAGAGCTAATATATTTACTCATCTTGCAATGCCTAGTTTTTCCAATGTTATCTCAGAAAAAATTAGCACAAAAATTCCAAGCTGGTTTTAATATATTGGTTCTAATTTCAGTCTTCTTCATGGCTTCTGACAAACGTGTTCTTTTTACAGATTTTCAGCATTATATCACGTACCAACTCTTCCATTTAACTGTAAAATACTAACCTTGTTTTTCTGTATGAGATGAAAGTCTTTTCCATATATCCGAAGTGCGTCTTCAAAGCTTCTGCATTCTTCTTCTGTCCACGCTGTCATCTCTTCTAGACAATTTCAAAAGTAGCATGATAAACTCACCAAACTTTTACAAAGAATAAAACATTTGTTGCTAATGGGTGAGTACCCAAATGCATTTTAAAAAAACCCCAACAGTTCAGTTATTTAGATCCATGTTCTCTTCTCTATGGTACAGATATCCTACCTGAAATCTAACATTTGTCATAAAGACTCATAGAAGAGTTTGATTTCTAAGATCTTTTATCATCAAGGGCAAAGGACATTCAAAAGATTAATTATTTAATAAGTCTGTCAGCAAAACACAAAGTTTGCTAACATCACCAAGGTATAAGTGAGATAAATTATCTGAATATTCCTTCTCACATAAGATACAGTGGTTGTTGGAAAAAAAAGCGAAGGAACAACCTGCTGCGGTGGACATTCCTGCTCTGATTCAGGCACCACCGACACGAAGGCCTGACTGAGCTCAGGCCTGCTGTGAAAACCTGTAAGAACTGTCCTAGGCTGCATCTTCTCAGGAGCTAAGGAGTCTAGGCCACGTCTTACCAAGAGCCTGAGCCGAGACTAGACAAAATTAAACCTGCTACAGCTGCACAAACACTAAAGGAGGGGTTGACTATGAGTAGTTTGCTTTACACTGTAAGTATCTGTAGCCTCTGAAAGCCCACTGAACTCTCCAGTACAGCAGCAGGCTGCAAAGACATGACCTCCCCTACAGCAGGGAATGGATATCTCTCAAGATGACCCTTCAGGGCTGAGACACCTCTTACCCAGCACCTGACAGCTGTAATAAGGTAAACTGTATTTTACCTAAAGCCTAAAAGTATACTATATACTACTGATATGTATTTATATTAAGCTATAGCTTAATTATTAGAAGTGTAGTAAGTAGAGTTTGACTACTGCCCAATTACTGACTATTGTTAAATCATCGTTCAATTATTATTCAATTATTGCTTAATTATAGCTTGATCAATTAATAATTTACAAAACCATTTAGTTAATCCCATAACAATGACATTTAATAATTTACTTATGGCAAAAAATTGGTGTAGTTGTCAGGATGGCACTGACTACTTACAGAGGCATGGAGATAACCCTCCACTGAAATTTTCAGATGACATGGATGTGTGAAAAGCAGGACAATTGGAATAAGATAAAATAACAAGAGGGAAAGAGAGAAACTGAAAGATGGCAAAGATAAGGTAATAATAATATACAAGATATTTAAAGGGTATTTAGTAGCTGTGTATCAGCATAAGGAATGTGGTCAAGAAATGAGACCGTTACAAGATGAGGTTGAAAAAAGAAAGCATCAAGAAATGCTATTATCTCTGTGAATAGATCAACTGTTTAAACAACTTGGGGAGGAGACAGAAAGAAACATGAAGGCAGAGGATAAACTAGAACTCATGATAATTTGGGCCACCCAGATTATCCAGACCTTGCAAGATTCCCAGATCTTGTGAAATTCATTAGCTAACAGTTTCCCCAGAAGACAGTGATGGAGAGATCAGAATTCAAGGTAGCTCCTGTTACTGGAACAAGTATATGTTGGGCCTCAAGGAGGCAACTGGAGAAATACCATAAAGACCACTCCATGGGACCCCCTTCAACTGGCCAATCTGCACAAAAAATATGCATGGAAGTCTGGTGAAAGCAAGACTGTGTATCTTCGGCATGTCCCCTTAACTGGAGAAGATTGTTTTATTTTAGATCATTATGGCTTTTATGGACCAGGAGTGCTCTTGACTAAGGGATCATACATAACATCGAACCACACTCTATTACTGGCTAAGTATCGTATTGGTTGGGAGGCACAGACCCTCAGGATAGAGAGGAGCCCATGGCTATACCGGTAAGATTAAGTGAACTTTCTACTGTTGGAGACTACAAAAGCAGTGTGCCCTCAGGCTATGAATGACAGTGCAAATATAGATTATCCTATCTCTGTCCCTGTAGATACACCACAAAGCCATGAAACCATTTGTTTCACATAGGGTAAGAGTTAATTTTCTTTCTAGTAGTTGGCACAGTGCTGCTTTCTGGCTTTAGTCTGAAAACAATGCTGAAAACACACCAATGTTTTAGTTGCTACTCAGTAGCACTCTGAACAAGGACTCCAGTTTCCCATGCTCTGCCAGTAAGGTGGGGCATGGGAAGCCAGGAGGAAGTGGAAACAGGATACCTGACCCAAACTAGCCAAAGGGGTGTTCCATACGACAGCATGTCATGCCCAGGACATAAACTGGGGGCAGTTACCTGGAAGGGCTAGATTGCTGCTCAGGCTGGGCTGGGAATCGGTCGGTGGGTGGTGAGCGGTTGTACTGTGCATTACTAGTGTTTATTGGTTTTTTGTCCCTTCCCTTTTTAATTTCATATTCTCTCCCCTTGTTACTTCCCTTATCATTGCTATTGTTAGTAGTAGTTTATACTTTACTGTACATATCATACTGTAGTTATTGGACTGTTCATATCTCAGCCCGTGGGAGTTAACATTCTTTTGATTCTCCTCCCCATCTGGACAGGAAGTTGGGGGGCTTGGGGGAAGAGGGAGTGAGCTGTGTGGGTCTGAGCTACCGATTGGGCTTAAACCATGAAAATAACCCTTTCAGACTTCTTAAAAAGGACCTGCAAATCCTCTTCCCGCCCCCCATGCCCTTTTTTTTTTTTTTTTTAATGATAAAACATGCAGTTTCCAAAACTAAATTTTACAGACAAACAAACAAAAGAAAAAACCCACTAAAAAAGAGTTTTAAAGCAAAACAGCTCCTTTAAATAGGCTGGGTTTGTCTCATGTATTGTTGCTTCCCTATCTTGATTATGGCTTTGGATCTAATTAAGAAGGGATATATTCAAGCACTTTACATTCATAATGGTAATCCAGAAATTTTCCGATAAGTTGACATTTAAAGCCAACAGGAGAAAAAAATACCCCTATGTTTCAAAACATTTCTGGCAGCAGACACTGAAATCAAGACCCTGCTGCTCCCAGTTGAAGGATATAATCATTTCACTGCAAGGCCATTTCTTTCTTCCTCACTCCATTAACTTTGCACTTCTTACTACAAAGTTCTCAAGCTTGGAAGAGAAGAAAAGATCTTTACCACTGAAAGTCTTACTGTTATGAAATTATCTTGGGAGTGGTGAATTTTTAATTCTTGTGAATAAAGTCTCGCGAATAAAGTCTCGCGAATAAAGTCTCGCGAATAAAGTCTCGCGAAT
>WYDI02021362.1:0-14511 GCA_009867235.2 Psittacus erithacus | reverse complement strand
GTTAGATATAAGGAAGAAGTTCTTTACTGTGAGGGTGGTGAGGCACTGGAACAGGTTGCCCAAAGAAGTGGTAAGTGCTCCATCTCTGGTAGTGTTCAAGATCAGGCTGGACAGAGTCTTGGTTGACATGGTCTAGTGTGAGGCATCCGTGCCAGTGGCAGGGGGGTTGGAACTAGATGATCTTAAGGTCCTTTCCAACCCTAACTATTCTATGATTCTATGATTCCCTGAAAATTAAAATAGAAATGAGACATAGCAAAATACACTTTAAAATCAAATAATCCTTTCTTTCTAAATGTACAATGCACATAAATTAAACACAAAGCAAGAAAAATGCCAGCTGTTCACATAAATTACACAGGTTAACACAAAGGAATCAAATAACTCCAGCCGTAGCAGCTGTTGCAGATACCAAGTAAGGATAACAAACTGCTTTTGGAGCAGCTAATAGTCTCTGTGGCAATTTATGTTAAAAGTACCAATAGGAAACCAAAATATGAGTTTGCTTTTCACTTATTAAATGAGAAACCAACATAATTCATGTTCTTTATCCTTACTTATTTCCGAAAGTAATGTAACAAAGCCAAATCCACACCTTTATTGGCTTACAGTCTTAAGTGCTAAGGGAGAACATAAATCCCAGCAAAGCCTGATAACTCCACTGGCCTCTTAGAAAACATAAAGAGCAGCCATCCACTTGTCAGACAAACAGATGGATCCGAAACATTTCAGGCAATTAATTTTCCTGTCAGAGTTTAGACTAATGTCTGACTAAGACACACCAAGCTTAGGCCGTTTGTTCCAGTGCTTCTGTAATTAACACAAGCTCATAAGTTACTTGCTACGTGTTACTCAGCAAGCTTTGACAAACTGGGGACCAGCTGCCAAAGGAATCACAAAAATCAAAGAAAGCTCTCAAATACCTGACTGCATAATAAAAAAAATACTCACTCTTAGTATCTTATCTTGGAAGCTCACATTGGTCAGACAGTGACCTTTACAGGATTATCTTAACATGGAGGGAAATCAGCCCCTCTCTGGTCTCAAATTTGTAACAGAAAATGGCTCCATGAATGATGGAAGGAAAAGAAAAAGGCTTAAATGTCTTCCAGCATAACTGAATCTCTGATTTAAAACCATTTGACTTTCAAAGGAATGATGAGAAACAACTGCCAATTTACAGCATGCAACACAACACACTCACTTCATCAACTAGGGCAGGGCAGAATGCAGCTTTCAGCTCCTTCATCTTTTTTATTTCTCCCTCCATCCCCATGAATTTGCTCATTTTACCAATATGAACAGGCAGATTCTTCCAGATATTTTGTTTCCCCCTGTCCCAAACATCCTGTTCTGCTTGGCAACAAGAAGTTTACAGAAAATGACAAAGATTTAAAAGATATATTTAAAAGCAGTAACTGTTGTTATCCCCTATTTATCAACCACAGGTGAGGTGTGTAGAGCAGATCTGTCAGTCAGTTTTTCTGTCTTACAGAACTAAAACATTTCTTACGCTGAAAACATCTAGCTATCAGTGATTTATGTATATTGTACCTGCTGAATCCTCAACAGGTGTGGAAAACTTTCAGCTGTTCTACAGATTTAAGAAAACAAAAAGTCCTTCTATTTAAGGATATTAAAGATCTACGGCCTTCCTCCAAGTGACAACTCCCTGCTAGTCCAAAGCCCAATTTCCCCTCTTACTGCTGATATACTGATGTTCCACCACCATTGCCTGGAACACTATATTCACTTTAAATTGCAACACAGTCCATATACAGACCAAGCTATCTGTGATGCTCAAAATCAAAATAACTTATCAGGAAAAAAGCATGAATAATGTGTCACCAGATAATTAGTTTCTTTTCCAATGGTTTTTAATTAAAGCAAGTAGCCAGGACAGTTGTGTCCAATTCCCCTTGGATACTAAATACAGAACAAAAATAAACATTAAAACATGTATCAAGTAAATTCTGAAGACAAAACTGGACTTGGGTCTGGATAATATGATATTTGAAAGCAGTCTCACAGTTTCTATTACCAATGCAGCGCTATCGTTAATCACAAGTCTTATGTTACAGAAAATAAGCCTTATTATTCTTCAAACATTCAGATACACAGAATACGTAAAATGTATTTACATTAGCATTTTGGCTCACAGTACTAAAGTAGTCTTGAAAATAATGACCTCATTTCTCCCTTTTTCAGTACATGGATCAGATTTCCAGAGCAGTTTTGGTGCATATTTTTGGTCCTTGTGAAGAAAACTGAACAAGGTGTGCATGAAATGCACTTCAATCCCTAAGGGGGAGCAGTCCCTTGGACAGTTTTTAAATTATATTTCTGGTATGACCTCAGTCCATGGACAAGACTAAATCTAGCACAAAATAAAATGCCTCAACCACACATTTAAAGATGTTGGTGCCTCAATACAAACGCTTCACATACTGATCCCTTCCCGTTTCATTCAATTATTTGTTAATGTAGACAACAGCAATGCAAGGCCTTAGAAACATGCAAGCATATTGCTAAACTTGGACCGATATCAAATCTCACTCAAACAGTTCTGAACTAAGGATGTTCTAAGCATTGTTAGTCAAGCCATGGTAGCACTTAAACAATATCATAACATTTCCATTCCCCTTCTTGGACTTGTTTCACTTGTAGATTTAGCATAAAAGTCCCTATGTGGTATTTTGAATTTTCAGCTTATCTTAAATTTAGGTAGCATTTCAGAATACACAGCAGATGCCTATAAAATATTCTTGCATTACTACTACTAGCATCAAGGGTGACATTTATTTACTGCATTTCATCACTGTTCAAAATAACTAGATGTATCAGGCCTATTTAGTTTTGACCAAAGAGATATAAACAAAGCTCCTGGGATGTGGTGGCACTTCAGGGCCAATTTGCAGCAAGGATCAGAGAATTTTGCAATTCATTCCACAGTGAAAGCTTAAGGATGTGGAGACAGCACAGGCACACATGGGGAAGCTCAGCAAAAACATTGTACCCTCTTCAATCTTTATTGCTTGTACAGTGAAAATTTTATATCCTCTTCTGCTAACAAAGCCCTTGAGACTACAATCATAGCTCCTCGCAGCTGAAATATCAGCAGGCAGTAAGGACGACCATGGAAGGCCAGACCTAGTGGCTAACATCAGGCAGTGCAGCATACAAGTGGATCAGACTGCTGAGATGGGGCTGTGAGCAGCAGGGCCAGCCCCCTCACTTGGAAGCTGCCCTTCACCCGGGCCTGAGGGTCTGCAGCTATACCTGTGCCTGGCCATAGGTCTCCTAGACCCCAACTTGTGGTCCTGGCTCCATCTCGACCTGCCCCACTGCTGGGACTTGCGTAATGTGGCTGGCCCTGGCTCCTGCCACCAGGCTGGCCTGCTCACGTCATGTGGCACGTAGCACAGCACAGCACAGGGGTAGCTGCCTCACTGTACCCTGACAGTGACTCACTGGCGTAATAGCTATTGTGTGTTAACTACCTAATGAAAACACACAGTGCAAAACACTGGCAAAGGGTGAATTAATCAAATCTCACCTAATAAGAGCTAAAATGTTCCTATCAGAGGCATAGGTATATCTCACTCTGTGAAGTCTCAGGCTAAAGTTTCCTGAGATTAAAGATCCTGAAATTCATAAATTTTTCATGATTTACAGTGTTTTCAAACAATCAGTAAGGTGGAAGGCAGTTTGAGTAGAGAGTATAAGTAGGTATATGTGGTGGACACAGAGTGCTGCAGCCATGACTCTGGACTTCCATAGTACATGAAGCTCAGTGTGCTTTGCCTTCAGAGGGATGCAAGACAGAGAGGCCTCCATCCAGCCATAGCTCTGCTCTCACAGCTGAGCGCAGTTTGAGAGGCACTGAGATGAAAAATAATATGTAGTGCTTTAGCCCTCACCTTTGTAGGTAGGGAAAGGTGAGCAGTACTATAATCTTTATAAATTATCCTTAACAATATAACTAACCAGAAATTAGAAACTATTCCCCTTGCTATGACATGGGCAGCAAGTGGATAAAAATAAAAAGCTGTTTCTTCTGAAAATGCGGCAAGGCAGAATCAGTTTCTAAGGGAGCATTTAATACAAGGTCAGTCTCTCTCTGCCTGAAAGGTGTAGCTTTCAGGTAGAAAACAGATGGATTCAGCAGTTCCATTCCTCACCTTCTTTACTACTGGACTTCTTTTCCTCCTTTTTTTTTTTTTTCCTTCTTCTTTGCAAAAGTGCATTTAATTTACCTCAAATAATTGTCAGAACAATTCTTTTGTCTCTTATATTTTACTGTTCCTATCTTTATCCTGTAAACCGTTGCTACTCGGATGTACCATACTTTAGTTCCTTGCCTCTCATTTTCATTAACATTTTCCTCCTAGCAGTTAATGTTTTTCAACCAGTAGTTCTTTAAGTAACACAAAGGACAAAAAACATCTCATTTCATTTTGCTACTGCCACTATACACACCAGCTTATTATCTTCTTGTACAATTACGGGTACTGTTTCAATGCCCACTGTGCTCTTCAGTGCATTCATAAAGTCTCTGCTTTCCACATCTATTTCCTTCTTAAAGACTTCTGCCAAAGAGGCAATCCTACTGACTTCATATTTTTAAAAAACACTTATTTCTTGGTTCCATTTCTCCAGCTGTTTCACAGGACTCAGTCTCTACCCACTTAAGTGCCTCTGGGAATTTCAAATTTACATCCAGAAAAGGGTAACACATGTAGCCATGCATCTACCTAAGGCAACAATCACAATAGAATTGTAGAGGCATATGGTTTTGTACTGTCCATTTGCTCAGGCAAGCTTCTGCCCACACTGAAGCCTCTGCCTGTGCAGAATTAACATTGCGACTATCACCCACCTTAGCCAGACACAGGCTATGGCTCCAGATGCTACTAGCATAGTAACCCAGATAATGTGCAAACATATGCTTCATTTATTTACAGTGGGGCTTCAGAAAAGCTACCAGAAATGGCTGTTAGCTAATGTACTGTGTTTCCAAATAGTTTGCCAGAAGAAGCTGACATCTCTAACTTGAAATGCCAGGTCAATCAAATGTTTCATAAAAGGATCAATAAATCCATAGAGTTTGGAGATATTTTGGGGTATATTTTCTATCCAGTAGCTGTTTTATTTTGACTGAATTATCAATGAGGTGGTTAAAAACTGCAGAGCTAAAAATTACAATGAATGAAGATGAGCAAAATAAATACACAACACTAAAAGTCAACTATGTTAAATGAAATGATGATGTCAAGTATTGATTCAGCTGATACACAGAATGCATATTCAGTGATTATGGTTTAATGTCTTATCAACTGAAATCCATCGTTACACTTATAAGTGACAGGCAAACACTATGAAGGCAAAATTTTATGCAAAAGCAAAGAAATAAATCATGAATCAGAAATGTACTGGAAAGACAGTGCCAACAGAGTGTGGTGCCAACAGAGTTATTTGTGTACTAATCAACAGAAAGCAAAGTAAAAAATAACAAACAAGGCTAGAAAACACTGTGAAAAGCAGGGGAAAAGAAGTTAACATGAAAAATACAGGAAGACTAGCCAAATTTATAAACCCAGCCCAGTACACTGATTAAACTTTAATCTTGCAAGTATTTGCTCACTTGACAAGCTAATAAAGAAGTAATTCTCAAACCATGTATAGAATGATTTAATCAAAAAGTGAGTATCAGAGTGTATTTTTTACCATTTCTATTTGTATTTTGAGGAGTTTAAGTTTACACTTTTTATTCAACAGATAACAAATTAAACAAAAAAACCCACTACCATCTAATGTGAAATTTCATGAAAGCATCTCATTTCAGTCTAATAACACTTCAAAGAGAGATTTGGTTAAATCCCGTAAGTAGGATTACATGCAGATGTCAATCAGTAGATGTTCCATATTTATCTGTATTTTAAAAAAATAATGAAATGTCATGCTTAATAATTACTTTTTAAATGTCCTCCTTATCAAACATAGCTTGAATAAAATTGTGAAGAAACATGTTACGGTATGCCTGTGCTCTGCAGCTTCAGAGGAACATTAAGATATCATCTTCAGTTTCACACTCCCATTTCTCACCTGGAAATGCTGGGTATCTCGTATAAAGAAAAACCAAAAGATGCAAAAAAATAAGTGCCTAGGCAGATCTAGGGGTAGAATCAATAACAAAACCAAAACTCCACTATAGAACAGCTATTATATAGTTGTTTTTTTTTTTTTTATTTCCATGCATGAAAAAATTAAAGAAATCCAGACACAATTATTATTGACATTTCCCTTTCAGAGATCTCTACTAGAACAGACTTTACATCTAGCTGAATATTAAAAAATCCAAACAAAAGGCTAAAAAACACTTCAGATTTTACAGTTAAAAGTATTTGTAAGAGGCGGTGTTTGATACTGTTATCTGGTATTTGAAGTCAATGCAGTGTAATTGACTTTATTCTGGTGCTCATCTGAAAATATTGGCACACTTGCAAAGAAAAAAATGCAATCCAACAAGCTCAGGTTTTACAGGAGCCTACTGTGAATTACAACACTATACTGGTAAATAAGCAAGCAAGCAAACAAAAAAGATTCACTTCTGCCTCCTGTTTAAACAACGCTGCCACTGCCACCTTTGTATGAACCAATTAAACTGAGTCATCAGTAAATTCTTATTTCTCTTAACCAATCAAAGCATCACTCTAGTAGGCTTCTGGCCAATGTTTTGTATTGCTAACACAGCCAACTTTCTATGGCTAAATGTCTGTCAGTGATAAATGCCGGAGGCAGCTAGCGCCTGGGATTTGACCGTAAAGGTAGCATTGTGTATCAGGAACTCACCCTCAAGCTGTAATAGGATGACAGCAAAATGGCAAATTTGCATCTTTGCCCTTCTGTTTTCCTCCAGGATACAATTCCGTTAAATACATTCTCTGACAAAAATCAGTAAGGAACTATTGCAGGCTGTATATGCTCTTTCATGGGTATCAGTGTGCAGTATAAATGGAAAATTGGAAAAAAAGCCCTAAGCCACAATAACAATGGAAAATGCATGATGCTATGCAATATTTGGCTGTACTAATGAAAAGAAGGTGAGAGAGTACACAAAGCTTTAATTTTCTTTTGCAGTGGTCAGGTATACTCTTTTCTTTGGTACCTCCTTGCTCAATACCTGAGAGGAGCAGCACTAAAGAACAGAAACCAAATGGAAAAGGAGTTACCAGTGCAAAGACCCACCAGTGCCTCTGCGATGATCATAGTGCACAGGCTCCCTTAAGTACCAGAACTACGGGTCAATTGTTTGTGCCTGTGGAATAAGTACCTCCATCAGACTGGCTAAAAAAACTGATGCTTTTATAACAGTGCAAACATGTTGTATGGTAAAAAAGGACTGGGGACTCAGCCAAACAAACATTTCTTGGAGCCCTCTCTTATCTTATTTAACCGTCTTTCCCAGGCATGTCATTGTCTGATCAGCCCCTGCTCTCTCATTCCCAGACTGCAAGACAGTTAGATAAGCACTCACTTAAAATTTGTTCTAACTAAAGAAATACGGAAAGCTAATTTAAGTCAAACACTGATTGAAGGACTTTCCACTGCCTGGATGACAGCAGAATTTAAGTAGAAGTAGGGAACAATACCAGCCCTGCCTCACCTACATACATACTTTTTAGAAAACAGGTCTACAATACTGTTTTATTCTAGGGAAATTACAAAAAAGTTCCACTAATGCTTCTATCAGTTCTCCAGAGCATCACAGCCTACACTATATCCAGAAGTGTGTTTTCATACGCCTTATTTTCAACTGAGACTAATGAGACTCTCAAGGGCCTTTAGGATTCTTTTGCTTGGAAGAAATGTAACTGCTACTTGTGGACAGCCATAAGTGTTTGAATTTACCACTCTTTACTTACAGTTATAATTACTGTATTTGTAACTGAACTGAATGGGTTTCTAATATTCAAAATTTTACATCCCTATGGATGTCACATTTCTTAACTTCCAGCTGACCAGGACCTCTTCAGTTAGCCAGAACTGCTGATAAATTATTTGGTGAGCACTTCCACCAGCTCCCTAAGTACTCTTGGGTGAATCCCATCTGGCCTCAGAGGCTTGTGTGTATCTAAGTGGTGTAGCACATCACTGATCCTTTCCCCTTGGTTTATGGGGCTTCACTCTGTTCCCCATCCCTGTTTTCCAGCTCAGGGGGCTGGGTACCCCAAGAACAACTGGTCTTCCTATTAAAGACTGGGACAAAGAAGGCATCAAATACCTCAGCTTTTTCCACATTTTTTGTCACTATATTTCCCCCTGCATCCAATGAAGGATGGAAATTCTCCTTAGTCCTCCTTTTGTTGCTAATGTATTTATAGAAACATTTTTTTATTGTCTTTTATGACAGTAGACAGATTAAGTTCTAGTTGGGCTTTGGCCCTTCCAATTTTCTCCCTGCATAACCTCACAACAGCACCAGAGGTACTTAATTAACATCTATTTTATTCTATTACATCTTACTTGAAGCTGAAAATCATGCATGAAGAATTTTCCTTGAATCCTCTTAGTTTAAGCTAATCAAGTGGCTAATGCTTGATAGCTGGAAAAAATTAAATTGCAAATGTGTTCTTAAAAAGAAAAACTAATTCATTTATAATGAAAATCACTGGAAGAAAATAAATCTCCCCACACATACAGTATACATATTTTTAATTTCAGTTTGGTATGGCAGGGTCCACATTCACAATGGCTCCTCATGCTACTGCAAACAAATTGCTATTTTTTTTAAAAGATGGAATAAAATATACTATTTATTGTTATATAAGTCAATAGTGAATAATAACATCCAGCATCACTAAATGCTTTGGTTGTTTAAAGAGTGTATGCATAAAACAGCGTAAGTTACAAAACTAGAACATCATATCAAGCAACCATTATATGCCAAACAAGACAACAAGGACTACACAGGGCTTCCCAGGCACTCTTCAGCTATGCATTTTATTAGAGGATGTTGCTCTGTAAAAACTAAAAGTGCAGTAGCATAACAGTTTCAATGATTCATTTCTAGGGAAAGGTTTCTTCAGTCAAGAAAGAAATTTGTGATGTAAATGAGATCCGTCCATGGGCCGCCCTGAAAGCCCAGGCTCTCACATCGCCACCCAAATCAGAGCCTGCGTCTGTGTGCAGGTCCCAGCCAGCTGCCTAGTGCTGTACTAGGGCACTTTGCAGTAGATACCTGAAGCTTTAATGTACCAATTAAATATGTTATGATTGTTTCTGAAGTTCAGGAGTTATGCCAGTCAGCTGAGGAAGACTCAGATTCAGGCCCTGCCTCAGATTCCCTCCCACTTAATATTACCAGCAAAATCTACTTTGTCTTATGAAAACAAAAGGAAACATGAAAATAGTCTGGCACATTTTAAACAAAACTAACTTTGGAGAAGTTCACAGTGGAAACAGCGCATACAAGTTTGATGAAAGAGTGTTGAATGGCACATCTGTGTGCAGATGAAAAATGCTTTGTGGAATTTGTATTGTAAAAAGAGGAGGCTTTTCTCATGTTTACTCATGAATGTTCAGAGTTTCTGTCAAAGGTTGCTGTCCAGACTCCTAGTGAATGGAAAGGACAACTCTGATGAGTCTTTGCAGAGTTGCAGCAAATACACAGAAGTGTCTTATGTTGGTGAAAAAACTCTTGACGACACCACACAGAAACAATTCTCTGAACAGAATATCAGTAAAAGAACAATTTTCTCTTCTTCCAGAAGACTTGTGTCTCCATCAGGACTCCACCAGCCCTGCAGAATCACTCATATTTTTATCCATTTTTAACCTACACAGCTATCCCTGCAATTTTCTCAAAGCAGAGCAAACCTCAGTGCATATGTACTGGCAAATTATTCTGCGAGATAGTTATGGCTTAAAAGAACATATAATGGGAACTGAATTGACAAAAAAAAAAGAAAATTAAAAAGAAAATACAGAGCCAAGTCAAGGCAGTATGAGGATGTGTAAGGCAGCTGTTCCAAAATATTTTAGAACCACTGCCAATCAGCCTCCTTAGATACTGGGATCATTCAACACCTCAAGATGTTTCCCTGGTGTACATGAACTACACATCTTTCTGTTTTCTTCTAGAAATGAAATAAATATTTCCATTTTCTATGTGAATATCAATGTATTGACTATATATATAAGTATATATGCATATACAGAACTCACACTTTCCTTCAGGGGGACAATTTCTGGTACCTTCAACTTAATTATTTTAAACTTCAGAAAAAAAGTAACCACAACAATAGCAAATTATCATGCTACAGTAACAGTACTGACTTGTTTGTTATTATGCAGATGGAAATTAGTGTCCTTTGTTACATTCTTTTACCTATAAACCAACAACTAACCTCTCTTCACATAGTCAAGCTTATAAAAAAAAAGGTATCATTACATTCATGGTATGAAAGAAATTAATGAGTTTTTCAGATTAGAAGGCGAATGAAACTTAAATGAACTTTGAGAATAATGAATACATAAATTGAAACCCCAGTGTGACTATGTATTCTTTACAGACATCTTTTTCACTTCAGTTGGGTACAGTCTGTTTCTTCATTTTGTGCCTAAAACTACCTGTAAACTCTGCACACTGATAGAATATGATTTCTTTGGGTATTGCATTTATTGCTTTATGCATTAAAGATATTCCTACCACGTATTATGTAAGTAAGTGGAAAAACAACCTAATTAAGCCTGCCAGTTAGACAACCCCATTTTCACTTGATTATAAGTCAGCACTTACTCCAGCCCTCCAACACAGCAGAAATCCATTCCTTTGGATGCAGAACTAGAGTCTGATTAGTCAATAAGAAATCTGTATCAATACACTCTCTTCCCCCTTCGGCATTAGCGGCAAACTAATACACTGAGAGTACAATAGCTCGGGGGGCCAGCTGTCTAGTCTAAGAATTCAAGTCTCTAACATGGCTAAAGACACTGTGAGATGAGGGGTTTGCAGTAGTACGGTCTATCACAGCTTTCGTCTTTTGCCTCTTAAAAGAAATAAGGAATTGTCTGCAATAGCACCTTTATAAACACATTGCAAGTGGGAAGTGCTGGACTTACCCAGTTTCCTGTGTAAACTGAATTCTTCCCTCACTACATTTATATCTATGCATTGTGATATAAATTTTAATTACCCTATTGGATATGATTTTTACCACAGGACATCACTCAGCCCACCAGATGAATGCAGAAGGCGGCTAAGTTAACACTGCACTGACAGTCATAAAAATAGTGGTTTTAATTTGCAAGTTCTTGACTTTGCAACCAAAGATACATTCTTTTGACACAAATCTGAATAAAATTTGAATTTTATAAACACATATAGATTTGAAGGAATAATACAGCAAGAGAGAGATGAATTATTTATGTATGAATGGCATCAACAAAATTAATAAGACTAGCAGGAGGTGTTAATATCTACATGGTTGAATATACTTCACAAAGTCATCATCATAATTCAGAATTTCAAAACATTTCAAAACCCCACAGCATTATTACTTGCGACCTCAACCCTTCCATGATAATCTTCAGAAACTGCAGTATAACAAAGATAATAAAGACCAAAAAAGAAAATTGGTAAGCACTAAAATATGCTGCTTATCCTTCAAGCTTAGCATATTTTGAACTGGAAAAATATCTGTCCTTTTGTTAAAGGTGAGTGGATGTCTTTCTAAGATGCAATGGGCTTATACTGGCATTGGTTCTACAAAAATATCTGTATATACAAGATATAAATGAAAAAGAACCAGAAACTGACCCAAGAGATGCACTAATGTCAAAAGCTCCAGCCTATGGCATAGTCAGTCATCTGGAAAATTGAGGCTATATTTAGTTTTCATTTTCATGCTTTTATTAGCAAAAATCAGCTGTGGCTAAAACAGTTACTACCAGGCTAAAATTGCTATTTCAGATTAAACGAGTTTTTTAAATGGTATTTGCTTGTTTATGCATGGAATGATTCTAATGTTTTTCCCAATTTACAAATTTCTGCCAAATTCAAGGCCCCATAACTGATGGCACATCAAAGTTGTAACTCATTTTGTCTCATCAGTTCTTACTATGATGCATCATGTTGTGATTAACCGTACTGCCATACAAAAACATTATGGAAATGCAAATAAAAAGGCTCTCATTTAAAAAACAATCGTCACTGCTCTGCTGTAGTTTTATATATAGCACTGAATTCTGCTTCAAACGTTTCCCTTCAGAGAGCAGATCTCAGTAACCAAGATATTTTTTTTTTCACTCTTGCCATGGATACTTTTAATCTAACAAGTTCTACTACATACAAAAAGATTGATTAAGAATAAATAAATAATAATCAAGTAGATACCTAGAGATACACTCATGTGAAATAAAAACCTAGCTAGCTGCTCTGAAATGTGTCAGTCTACAAAGTCATCAGGAATTTCCAAACAAGCTGCTGTTTTTTTATTAGAAATAGAAGTAAATTATACACACTCATTCTACTTCTTTTTTTAATAAATTGTCCCATCTTCCAAGCTTCATTAAAAAAAAAAAAAAAATCAATCCAAAGTGGTCGAGACTGAAGTCAGTCTTCATTACTTGCTTCCACACACTGCTGCTCCCTGGATTCACAGATTTGCTCTGTCAGCACCAAATCATAGAATCATAGAATAGTTGGGGTTGAAAAGGACCTTAAGATCATCTAGTTCCAACCTCCCTGCCATGGGCAAAGACACCTCACACTAAACCATGTCACCCAAGACTTCATCCAACCTGGCCTTGAACACTGCCAGGGATGAAGCATTCACAACTTCCTTAGGCAACCCATTCCAGTGCCTCACCACCCTTACAGTAAAGAACTTCTTCCTTCTATCTAATCTAAACTTCCCCTGTTTCAGTTTGAACCCATTACCCCTATGTCTATTTCTCCTCAGACAACCCCACTGCTTCCTGTTCCACTTCCCAGAGTCCAGCTCCCCTGCCAGCCATCAGCCACACAGCTAGCAGGCCACTTCTTCCACTGTACCAAAACCACAAATAGTAAATTCATCCTTCTCTTTGAAAAAGGACAACTCTTATGGGAAGCAAATTTTATGCAGGACATTAAGTAAACTGATCCCGTCTTTACTGCAAATGTCAAGTTCATTATAGCAGATGTTTCATCTGAAGATTGCTACACATTAAAATCTCAAAACAAATGTGCAGAGCATTCACCATTCAATTTAGTGTGTCTGCTCCCATGCTCCCAAAAGTGAGCCACTAGCGGGTCCAGGTGTCACTGCCCCATCCTTACATAGCAGAGGCAGGTTTCTGCCTGGGACGTCCCTGAAACATGTCTTTCCCCCGGGCTGCTGAGAATGGTTGTTACCAGTGCTTGGACATGCAAGATGTTGGTGAAGTACAGAATGCAAAAGCTGCTGCTAATGCATTTAGAGACTGAAAAGAGCTTGGCAATAGTAAGGATCCTCTACCATACTGCACACAAACTTACAGGACCCTCTTCATCTGGAGGAATCAAGTGGCATGATGCTAACAAATTATGTTGCTTTCTGTAAGCATTTCTGTGCTGGAATTGAACTGCTTGCAGTGTATTCAACAAGAGAACAGCAGGTGAAGTCCAGTATCAGGAAGAGTGATTTCTGAGGCTCCTGGAATTTTGTGCTCCAATCTAAACCACAAAACAAAAAAACTGTCTTGTCTTTCATGCCCAAAATAATTTGCTGTAATACTTAATGCCAACAACAATTAAAAAAATAGAACTGTGTCTTAAAAAGAAAAAGATAAAAAAAATATGAGTGGGTTTTGAAAATCAGCTTCTAAACATTCTTCCTAAGATTATTATTAAGTCTTTCCATAGCCATATTAGTCTGATTCATAGGAATTTACAAACTGTAGATGAAACTCTTGGAAAAGGAGTAACAACAGTCTGAAACACATTAACCAAAAAAAGTAGATGACCACATGGGATCTTCCTCAATCTTACACAGGCCACAGTACATGGGAGTCAGACAAACACTGCTTTAGAGAGCAAAAGACTTTGTTATAGCCTTATTCCCATGTAGCCGCAAGGTTCTTCCTTTCATGGTTAAAATGCCCCTCCTCTGCCCTTCCTGTAATATGCCAGCCAAAAACCACTTCAGACTATAAATACAGGATATGTTTTGCCTAAAGATGGAAGAGTTGGGTGGGTGAATGGATGATTTAGGAGCCTACACGCGACAATGCAACATTTATACACAAACTGTGACTCAGTATCACATATATGTTCACAGAAAAAGTCCAAAGAAAGAAACACCAGAGGCATAAGGAAAGATAAGAGAAAGAAGATGGAATTTATAGGCTTAGAGACCAGAGTTAAAACTTGGACACCAGAGTTAAAGCAGCAATTCAAAGGCAGTCTGCACTTTATATATATATATATATATATATATATATATATAAAATGTATGTATGTATTAGCTATCTCACATAAAGTATAAT
>WYDI02021360.1:0-22401 GCA_009867235.2 Psittacus erithacus | reverse complement strand
ATGGCAGGGGGGTTGGAACTAGACGATCTTAAGGTCCTTTCCAACCCTAACTATTCTATGATTCCATGATTCTATGAAAACTGACTTGAGTTAGTTTGGACACCCATGATGTAAAGTATTGTGCTTGGAGGGTATAATTTTCAAGATGAATTTTTCATGGGCAGCACTGAAACAGCCTGTATCTTTGCCTGCACAGAAGCAGATCCCTGCACTCCCTGTCTTAAAATACAGTATTATGAAAAGC
The DNA here is from genome assembly GCA_009867235.2 of Psittacus erithacus. NCBI lineage: Eukaryota > Metazoa > Chordata > Aves > Psittaciformes > Psittacidae > Psittacus > Psittacus erithacus. The sequence continues at coordinate 22,157 of WYDI02021360.1, read as the reverse complement.
ACTTCAGAGGTTTGCTATTTGTCAGTTATTTTTTCACTTTGGAGGGATGAGTGATGTGTTTCTGGCTCATCATGTGGCACTGGTAAGTTGCTTAAACCATTCCATCTCATGATTTTTGTGAGGCATAAAATATACTCAGCCTTCACTGTCTTCCAAAATGTTGCCAATTGTTTTTCCACAATACAGAGAAAATTTGATGGTTCTTTCCTTTTCCAGTTATTAAAATTTTAATCTTTATCCAAACTTTGCTGTCTTTCTGCCATTAAGTGCTTCCCTATCACCATCATTATGAATTTACCTTTTCTATCTTCCCTTCATAGTCTGACCAATTCCCCCTTACTCTGCTTGTGAAGTCTATTTTCCACGTAGCATCCTTTGTCTTGAGCTTTGGAATGATCACATGTTGTCTAAGAGCGTTGCAATGTTTGGAATAAATACAAATTTTATATTCACCTTTCATTTCATAGATGCAGTTGCAGCATTATTAAGTCTGTTAAAAAGGTTGTTGTACCATGATTCTGTATCATAATTTGAAATAAAAATATACAATAGGCGAAGATTTAGCATCTGCCTGTACCTGGGAAAACAGGCCATGTAAGGAACATCAAGGTTTGCAGCTTTAATGCTGCCCTGTTTTACATTCTACTTGTCTGCTAGAACCCTTGAATACTCTCTAGTTGAAACTGTCATACTACAGTAATAAATCTGATCAGACTTTCAGAGCTATTTACTGTATACTTTATGTCTGTTAAATTCCAGTTTTAAAGTTTTTTAGAAATTCCTTTTATCTAACAAAAGGAGCCTCTTGCCTCCTTCCAAGACGGCAGCGGTAAAAGAGATTTTGAAATACAGAAATCTGTAGGACTGTTTGTTTTAAGCTTGGAAAAGAAATGGCAGGAGATAGGAAAATAAGCAAATCTGCCAGCCAAAACTGTCACAAGGTGTGGTGCTTGGTGTCCCAGTTTTGCCAGGACTCCAATGTGCATATATTCATTTAAAAGCATTATATATATTAGTTGTAAGTCAGTTCTTTTAGTACTGGATTAGCTATTTAACACCAAAATCTTACCGAAAAACAGAATTCCATAAGGCTCCTGAATGTGAGAAAACCATGGCCAGATCAGGATCTCAGAGCCTGATTTGCCTTCTGCTATTAGCTATTATCTGATCCCTGCTGTCTTTCATAAATAAGAGGAAATTCTCTATCACCTGCTTCCCTTGGCTCTGAAAGTAAAAGAGATACCTTCTAAACAGAGGATGAAGAGGCTATTTGTGCTCTAGGACGAGCTGAATTCAAACAAGCATCCCATGGAAGCTGGGAGGAAGGCACACAAAACTGTCTCTCTTCCCCTGTGACTGCTGTGTTCCAGGACACGGCTCAGCCCTGTCCGGCTGGAGTCAGCTTGTGGGGGGCACCTGCTGTACCTGCGTGGGGACTTCGTGTAAGTAGGGCGGATGTCCTCCCTTGTCTTCACCCCAGCCTGTGTGGTAATCATTTCTGTGGCACCTCTAAAGAGAGACTCCACAGAGTTTCGGTGGCTGATACACAATGTATAGGAGATGCAAATAGTTTGTTTTGTTTCACTGTCTAAGATCCATATCACACTAGAGTTCAGATAAATCATTCTGGATTCTCTGACTGTCTAAACAGCAAATTTATTGAGTTGTTGTACTTACTGATTCAATAAATACAAACCGTCGTTTCTGACGACATTTTCCTGCCTTCTCCCTCCTTCTTCCTGGCTTTCAAACCCACTCTTTGCTATGCCTGAAAGTTTCTAAATGCTTTCTTGTTAGGAAAAAAAAGCTATTGCAGATTTCCTGAGCATCTGGCTTCATCCCTGAGGCTGCTGCTTTGGAGGAGATGACTTAAACTTGACTTTTGTCATAACCTCCACTCCATTAATTTTTGATAGGATCCACGCTGTGTTGTCATTTCAGCAGCAGAAGTACATACCAGCACTCAGGCCTGCAATTATAGCTTTTTCAAACATGAAAAGTTTCAAATAATGAAACCAGGTATTTCAGTGCTGTCTATACTTGTTTTCGCTCTGTAGCATTAAAAGCAAGAAGCTCAGTGATGGTAACAAATACAGATTTCCTATGAAAACAACTGCATGTTGCTTCCATTCTTCTTTACTGTGAGTTATCTCAGAGTCCATTTTAACAGTACAGTGTCTTATTATGCAGGCATTTGCTAAAACAGCATCTTATGCATTATTCATGTGATAACAGCCACAATAAATAAAAAAGAGTGCCACTGAACCAGAAAATTGAACGTCACTGTTTTTTTTGTAGTGAATTCCAAAGATGTAAATTTAGCATATTAATCAATGACTACCCACTTTAAACATATACATGCTTGTTATTCAATGTGACAGCACAGGGTCCATAGTAGAGGGTCAGATCTATAGCTTATTTGGGTCAGAATTCATGTCCAATTTTGGCCACTACCTGCTGCTTTAAAATCAGGTAGGAGAATACTGTGGCAAGCACATGTGGAATAATTCTCTTCACAAAGACCTAATTCTTTCAAGATTAACTTTGCCTCTATACTATGAGGCTTTGTGCCCCTCCCAAATTTATTGACAGCATTGGCTATCACAGCATTGCCGATTTTTGTTAGTCACAGAAATCTTCAGTTCATCTGATGTTGTTCTTCTGATCAGGTCTATGCAAACAGATCCAGGCAGACTTAGCTTTATGCTATCCATGGTTTGAGAAGTTTCCTGTAGCCCTGATAATTAAAGGCTATCTCTAAATTTCATAATCTAGTTTGTTTCTCTCATTCTTAATCATCAGCAAATCATTCTTAATCATTAGCAAATACATATTAGCTTTCGAATATGCAAATAAAGTCTAGCAAAAAAAGCCTTGAGGAAATCATAGCATTATATTTTATCATGCACAAAACTGCCTCCATAGTTCTCCTTTTTTCCTCCGTCTCTCTGTGCCAGCCGTCAATCTGTGACGCTATTTGCTTTTTACTCCAGTTTTACTATCACCACCTGAATTAATTATATCTTTCCCCACACACGTCTTTATTTCCATACTAAAATCTGCTGAGAAGGAGTTAAATATTAAGAATAAATATTTCCTCTTCTTTTCATGAGATACTGTCACAAAGGATCATTTGAAGTGTTAGGTGTAACCATGCTCTATGAAGAAACACAGCAGCACCTGCGCATTGTTTATCCTTGGGGTTTTTTTATCACTAGGATTGCCATTATAATAGAAGAAATGAGAAATACAGGTTTAATGTCTAAATTCTACACTCCATGATTTACATTTTCTTTGACTTCTATGTGATGAACATCCTGTTCACTGAAATGATTCTTTTAAAAGCTTTCTTAGACTGCTCCTCTCCCCTCCCCATTTAAATGGTGGCTTTTAAGGGTTATAAGATATGATTTAAGCATGCTTTATTTTGAATAGACATAAGCTTACAAATCTGTGAGCAAAAATATGAGTTTAAGTATGGTATGTAGCTCTTAAATTGCAACATACCTGAGGGATGCTGATATCTGAGAATTTCTGAAAACTCAGTCAAAATTTAAAAATCATCAGGATTGTAGGCAAAAGAACATGTTAGCATGTACTAAGAGGTCTCATAGAACATGGTGGGAGATGGACTTGGTGACTTGCTCTTAGAGAAGTGAGGTGCAGCCTGCCAGGAGAGTAAATAAGGCAGAGAGGGAGATGTTGAGAGAAAGAAGTTAGGGCATAAGTATGCTACAGCCAGCAAAGAAAAAAGGGCATCGTGGACAGACTTCTCTGACTGCACTGATGAAATTGCATCAGATTTCCAAGTGGCATTTATGAACTGAAAGATGCCTTTGAACGGTAGAGGACAGTTTACTGCCTACGATTCTCTTGTGGAGAAAACTTCTGTTCTGTACAAAATTGTCATGTAGTACCTGGGATAATACACAATTTTATAGTCTGAGACACAAAATCATGGTAATGATAACTATGGTTAATTAATAAAAACAATTTTAGAGAATTAAGGTATCAAAGCATTGGTGTGTTCAGCCTTCCTTCTAAAAAACTAATTTTGATGTTTACTTGGACACCCTGAATGTTTTATTACATTTGCAGCAAAGGGAGTAGGAGACTATCCCAGGAAGACTGGAAAAACCTGGAGTCTTACTGGTAGTCTGAATATTCAGTGTTAGGATAAACTATTAATTATGAGTAGCAGCAGTTCTTGGAGAGTTAATTTTATTTACACTGTGTATATGAGCATCGTAAATATACCAGTGCCCTTGTTTTGTGTTAGAAGTGGCAATTGTCTTGTTCTAGTCTCCTTGTACTCTTCTAGGAGTTTATATTACCTTTAATATGCCTGTTGTTCTCCACATAGGACACACTTCAAACAGATTTGTCCTGTCCTGCTGGTCTTATTTCTTATTTTGAGATGCCTCTGATTTTAGGTAGCTTTCTGTGAACTGCATATTGATACAATGGTAAAACTGCTCTTAAATGCCTTTCTTAAAAGAAAATAATGTGCAACAGCTGAAACATACCCAGATATCTTTGGGACTGATTCTTAGTTTTGATTTGAAAAATTCAGTAACTGGAGTTAAATATTTTTCATATCCTAATGTTCCCAAATTTTCATATTTTTGGAAAGTTTGAACAAAAGGCAGCACTTTAATGCCAGCACTTTAAGGGGGAAAAAGCAACCAACCACTCAAATTTGGGCAAATTTGCATTTTCAAGATCTATTAAAAAAGTGCAGGTGAAAATACACAAAAAGATTATTTGAACTTCCATGTTGTAAACCATCAGACTTTCAGTGAAAGAGATTTTAGGGAAACAAAAAAGGTCCTTTGTGTCAGTCAGCTCCTTTGGATCAGCAGCTCTGGGACACTGTTTTTACTGTAACACAAGAGGAACCTTTGGTGAATCTGGGTTAAACGGACAGAACAAATGTATGTCCCCTGACATAAGGGTAGCTGGAAGCAATGTGAACACACCTCTGAAGGATTTAGGTAGCTCAGCAAGGCAACTCAATGAGAAGAACAAGTGTAGCCGGATGAGTGGGGTTTGGTTTTGTTCATTGGATAGTGCATCAGCCTAAGCTGCCTAAGCTACTTTCTGTGGCTTGTTTCGATTCCTGTGCTACCTCCCAGGTTGTGCCAGTTTGACTGCTTGCATCACTGGGTGATGAATAAAGTCTAGGGATCAATTTCAATTTAAAATAACCCTTTTCTTCCCTGATGCTGGTGAAAAAAGTGTTTGTCAAACTGCAGCCTAAGGGATTTCTATTGGCCTGGTAAGAAAGGTAAGAATTAGCTCTCCTGTGCAGCCTAGCAAGCTGGTGGAAAGGAAGGTAACAGTAAGCACTGCCATGGGAGGACAAATTCTTTTAGGTGTATTTCATTCTGGAAAGATAGGCTTGGTTTTATGAGTAATGGGGCTGCTGCTTGAATATTCTCCCTGTGTCCACTGAGAGAGAACTCGTGAATGTTCTTTATGAGTAAACCTGATTATAAGCAATGAAATATCTGCCTCTTGTCATCCATTCCTCCCCATGATGAGAACAGCCTGGCAGTCCCCCAAACACTGGCTAGCTATTCCTGAGGGAAAGGTCACCATTACATTGGTGGGTGTTTGATAATCACCCAGGAACTCAGGTTTTGGGATTGAGCCATAGGAATATTGTAGGCTTGCCAGTTCATCTGTAAATAAAGTACATGTATTTGACAGAGCATTGTGATGGGATCTGCTGTTTTCCCTGGCCTCAAGAGGCCCACAGACTTTTGGCAGGGGCTGTCCTGGCAGAGAACATGAGAATGGAAGCAACATTACTGAACCCTTTTGTTTAAATTTTTACTGAAGCTCTACAGTGAAAGACTGAGGAGGTTATTTACTGAACTCATGCTGTAAGGGTGATAAAAATACCTCAACAGGTTTAAACGACAGAGAGACAAGACCCTGAGTATTGCCATCCTGCTAGCTTGTGAATTCCAGATTGAACAGAAGTTAACTCCTCTATTTCTGTGTACTGTGGAAATATATGCAAATATATTTGTTATTTTTAAAGTAACCATGTGTTTGTAATCTTTTTTAAACATTATTTCTGTTTTGCAATCAGCATTTTGTCTGATTATATATAAAATAGGTGTTGGCTTATGAATTGCCAACAAATTTTGTGCTGTTACTTCCACTGCTCAGGCATTCTCACTGTAATTTCTGCTCAGTGTTCATACATCAAGAGCAAGTCACTGAAGTCTAAACTGGTGCCCACTCTCTAAATCATCTATTTGGCAATGAAAAAGAATTCTAAAATAGTTTCTTAACTTCAGAATACCAGACATTTCAGAATGAAATCAAAAAGCTTCTTCATAGAATCATACAATCACCTAGGTTGGAAGAGACCTTTATGATCATCAAGTCCAACCTTTACCCCAGAACTGCCAAGTTCACCACTAAACCATGTCACTGAGGGCCTCATCTACACGGGTTTTGAACACTTCCAGGGACGGTGACTCCACCACTGCCCTGGGCAGCCTGTTCCAGTGCCTGAGCACCCTCTCGGTGAAGAAATTTTTCCCAATACCCAATCTAAACCTCCCCTGGTGCAGCTTGAGGCTGTTACCTCTTCTCCTGTCACTTGTTATTTGGGGGAAGAGACCAGTCCTCACCTCGCTACAATCTCCTTTCAGATAGTTGTAGAGAGAGTCCTCCCTGAGCCTTCTCTTCTTCACCCTCAGCTGTTCCTCATCAGACTTGTTCTCCAGACCCTTCACCAGCTTCGTTGCCTTTTTCTGGACCCACTCCAGCACCTCAATGTCTTTTTTGTAGTGAGGTCCCAGAACTGAACACAGGATTCGAGATGCAGCCTCACCAGTGCCAAGTACAGGAGGATGATCACTGCCCTGACCCTGCTGGCCACACTATTTCTGGTACACGTCAGGATGCCATTGGCCTTCTTGGCTGCCTGGACACAAGCTGGCTTATGTTCAGTTCTGCCAATCAGCACCCCCAGGTCCTTTTCTGCTAAGCAGCTTTCCAGCCACTCTTCCCCACGCCTGGAGCATTCATGGGGTTGTTGTAGCTCAAATGCAGGACCCAGCACTTTGCCTTGTTGTTGAACTTCACACCATTGGCCACAGCCCATCAACCCAGCCTGTCCAGATCCCTCTGCAGAGCTTCCCTATCCTCCAGCAGATCAACACTCACAGCAAACTTGATGTTATCTGCAAATTTACTGAGAGTGCACTCAATCCATTCATCCAGATCATCAGTGAAGACATTAAGCAACATTGGCCCTAACAATGAGCCCTGAGGGATGCCACTAGCAACCAGTTGCCAACCAGATGTGATACCGTCTACTACCACTCTTTGGGCTCTGCCATCCAGCCAGTTTCCAACCCAGTGAAGAATCCACCTATCCAGGTCCATGAGCAGTCAATTTCCCCAGGAGAATTCTGTGGGAGGCAGTGTCAAATGCATTATTAAAGTCCAAATACACAATTCCACAGCCTTTCTTTCCCTCATCAACCAGGCGGGTTACCTTATTGTAGGAGGAGATCAGGTTGGTCAAGCAGGACCTGCCCTTCATGAACCCCTGCTGATTGGTTCTGATGCTTGTGTTTTCCCACATGTGCTTTATGATCTCACTTAGGACCATCTACTCCATGACCCCTCCTGGCACCAAGGTCAGGCTGACAGGCCTGTAGTTCCCGGAGTCATCCTTCCTTCACTTTTTGCAGAGAGGTGTCACACTGAGAAACCTGCAGTCCTCAGGGACATGCCCATTAGACCAGGAGTACTGCTTTTTCCACTAGTAATGGTGATCACTAGGTCAGCTATGTAAAACTAAAGTAGAATGATAGTTGAATGCTCAGATACCAATGCCTGGTTTGTTTCTGACAAGTCTCACCGTTGCAATGCAGGATGCAACAAGGATGCTTGAGCTGCAGCCTAACAGAGGACAAAAAATGAACCAGATATAGCATTTTCAGGATTGAGATTTTCCATCAGCCTCCAGAAATGGATTGATGTAAGAAAAACTGTTCTGTGTGGGAACAAATGATGCAACACAATCTGAATAAACAACTGTGGCTTTTCAGCTGACAGCTGTTTCACCAGACAATTTAGTTAGAGGCCTGATGGCCAAAGGGACACATGGTGGAAAGCAATTCTGTAGGATGAGTCCCCAGAAGGAAAAACTTGTAATTCGTATATGTTTGAAACATTCAAGGTTCAATTAATGGAATTACTATGTAATGCCTAGACCATTTTGCCTGTTCTAAGCTGTGCTCAAGCTTGTTCTGACAACTCCAGTGCAAGGTGAAGCTGTAGACTCCAGCGTGACTCCTGGCTTAGAGCTCTGACTCACACGTGGCTAATTGCCTCTCCATCTCCTTTCCTAACAACTGATTTTGTCTATGATACCTATCGGTGCCACTTACTGTTCTGCAGCAAGTAATTTTTCTGCCTCTCATCTGGCACTGTGGAGTGTTAGGAAGAGGTAAGGGCCAAAACACAAGTAGTGTGACTTTTGGGAGATGCAAGAGAGGTGAGATTTACTCTTGTCAACAGGGAGGTTGCCTGTAGATTTAAATGGCAGAACAACACTAGTTTTTATATCTATCACAAAAGTAAGTTTCCAGAGACAAGTATTTTTTAAAAATAAACTATAATTTAATATTTCGAAGTTACAATTCATTTTTTTTCTATCAAAAAGTAGATGATTTAGCATTGTTAGTTACCACTACTACAGTTAAACTGTCTTTGGAAACTAACACCATCTTCTGACTGCTCAGGGAAATGCAGGGATTGGTTTGTCTAGACTTAAGTCTTACAGAACTTTAGGTATTTCAATATCAAGACTTCGAATATTTGGTTGAAGCTTTATTGATTTCAGCCATTCCCAGCTGCTACTGATGTGGCTTTCTACTGATAAAGCAGCTTTTCTTACAGATTTATGGGAAATAATTCAGGACTTTGCTTCCTTCTTAATCTGTTTAGTACTGCACTTGAATTCCCACCTGATTCGTGGCAGAACGTTATGATGACGCAAGGCACACTTCAAGTAGCAATGAGTTGTCGTTGGTTTTACTCATACTTATTTTTCACTTAGTATCTGTGATTCCTTGCTGCTTCTTCCTGTTTTGATACCTGCTTTGCCAGTTAGCAAATCTGATTTTTTTTTCTGTTTGAACATAAAGCTTGTTATAAATGAGCTTTGCCAAAATAAATAGAAAAAAAAAAGACAGCTACAGTCATGCATCCTGCTTGCTCTTTGTATTTGAATATCAGACCCAGCATTGCAACCAGATGTTTAGTGCTCTGCACCCACCATAAATGACAACTGGTTTTTGTTAATGCAATAAGATGAGAAAATTGTTTTAGGCTGGCCAATATCATATTGTGCAATGCATGCCCTATCCACACAGCTAGAGCAGAAAGCAAATTACTCATTTGTTTGATTACTGATAGTTGAAACAGTATGAAATATATTATTCCTGAATTTCTTTCCTCAACTTCTAATGAAAATAAATGTTCAAGGCTCTGCATAGAGCAGTATGTATGTCCATCCATATTAGTCTCATCTGCCATGCTCACATCTAACCTCTTAATTTCTCAGAATAGAAACAGATTAAAGGGGAGCCTCTCTGGGTCCTTAGTTAAACCCTCATCATGCCAGCAGCTGTGTGTGTGGAGAAGCCAATGGAGATCTGCAAGTGACAAAAAGGCTGATATGCTTCACATTAACCAGTTTTGCATGTTTTCTGAGCCAGTGTTTCACAGGTGAGTGGACTATAGGAGAAAAACTAAACAAAGGAAAGTGTGAGGGTAAAGATAAGCAAAGGAGGTAAACTGCTGTCATAATACCACACATTCCATGACTTGTGCTACCACACATCTGGGGAAACCCAGAGCCACTTACAAACTGCTCATCTGTATTAATAGCACAATTTCCTGTGTACGTACTAGGTCTTCTGGAGGATGGGAAATCAGCACAGACAGCTGTAACTGCAGCATCAGCCACAGCCGGAACGCTGAACACTGAGAAGAGGAACAATTGTGGCTCTCAGTGTGTGAACCCTATGGTCCCTGGTACAGGAGCTACAACACAGAGACAGAACGGCTTCAGGACAGCAGAGGTAAGAGTATCATTATGTTCTTTGACACTCAGCAGTAGCTTCAACCACGTCAAACTTATTTTCATTGCAGTCTTCCTCGCTGCAGACAAACTGTATTTAATGCCTTGGGATAGATAAAAATGGCTGCACCGTGACCACAGCATGATTGAGCCTACCACCTCTGACAGCACCTTGTCCCTGAGTGGCCACAGAATCGATGCTTTATTTGGCAATTGAAGTAATACACACATCTGTTACAGTAAAAAAACCTCACTTGTATTTTTCCAGCTCAGTCCAGCTGTGGCGTGTATTATGCAAACTGTTTAGATTACCTGAAAGGGAATGGTTTTTTTCTTAATTGTTGTTTTGCTTATATTATGTGCACCGCTTGAACCCTGCCTGGTTCATCTAGAGCTGGATGTGAAGCCTGAAAAAGTCAGTAGGAATCTTTACCATAACTTCAGCAGGCTTTGGGTCAGATCCTCCTCCTTTGTCCCCCTCACCTATAAGTTCTGTATCTTGTAGAAGGATCACCCAGTGTAACCATAATGTATGAACACACAAGGCTTAGGGCTAGACCAAAGCCCAGAATTCTATGCTAGCTTGCCTACCTGCCTGTCTCTCACATTTCAACCTGCTGCCCTGTTTGTGTAGCAGCTGCTGAGCTGATGCAGATTAAAGTAATCCAAAAACTACAGTTGGTTTACTGCTTCCTTGGTTTCTCAGATGGGAAGACCTCCCAGGTGGCATGCAGTGGAACTGCTACAACCACCCCATAAGAAGCTGTGTCCTCTTGGGAACTGCATTGTTGAGAGAGGCAAATTTAGATGCAGGGGGACAGAGTAAATGAAAAAGGGAATTTGGATTTAACTTTACCTTGCATTTGCTAACACATAACACATTGGTACATGTCTATTTTATACCTTCCCTCTATCTTCTGCAATTCTGTAATGCAGAAATATTCCTCAATGACATGGATCCTGCTGACATTTCAATGAAGTGTGGGTTCCTGACTGGGGGACCTATGGCTTTGAATGCATCCTCCTTCCCTTTTCTAGCTAAGATAGATTCAGTAATATATCTGTACTGTTGCAACCCAGTGTAAAGAAAATTTCTGATAAGTAGGGCATTTGCATTATTCTATGCATCTAATGCAGATGTCTAAGAAAGGAAGCTAAGCTGTCTAAAGTTCTTATAGCAAAAAAAGAAATGTATTTTCCTACAGTGAAAGTGCACTAAGTCAGACTCCAGCTCTGGTTTGCCATTCTGAATCTCTGTTTCTCCACTGACTGTTCAGGGAAGCATAAGATGAGCAGGTTTCCACTTTGGACATCTAAAGTTTAGGTGCCTAGAGTTGAGTAACTATCCTCCTAACTCAAAATGTGCCTATTTTATTCATCTGAACATTCACACTAACAAGAATTTTTCTTTTATCTCGTCTTGCTGTAGAATACAATGAAGCACAGCACATGGTGTTTTCAGGAGACTTGGGTTCTGCCATCAGCCTTTGGGGTAGTAGGAAGGAAATTGCTTTACCTCTCTGTTTCTCATCTTCTTAGGCATCAAGCTCTAAAGCATCCTATTGCCTTCCCCCTAGCATCAGTTATGTGACAAGGTACAATCTGTAGTATGGAAAGAGAAAGGGTTTGACACATGCTGCATCGTGAAAACTAGTATCCTGTCATGAGGATAATTTCAAAACAACTTGGAAGTAAACGATGCTGCTGCTGAAGGTTTCCTAATACCAGTGAAGGCAATAGAATTGCCAGGCATCCCAAAAGCAAAGGTGGTATCCATATTATATCACTGTCTGACAATAACCTGATTTGATTTTAATTACTTGTGTAGTCTTTGGAGAGTCCTTGTGTGGAAGGGAGCACTTGGGGAGCAGACAGAAAATGAGCAGGTGTATTCAGGCTGCAGAAATGTAAAGTAATGCACAGCAGCAAATAAACATCAAGTTTTGCTTTCAGATAAATATGTACCTTCCACTTATGTCAGTGGAAGTTTACCAGACATTATTCCACCTGGCATTGTTACCATGTAAACGATGCCTAATTTACCTGGCATTCTTTACACTAACAACTTGTCATATGAAACACTGGAAGTGCGATAATCAAACCCACATAACTTAGCTCTGTGTCTCCATCAGCCCGGTTCGGAGTGTCCTCTGCTAAACCTATGCCCTTTAGTGCCCAGTATAGTGCGTTGCTTATGGCAACAAGCAGACAGACTAGGAGATGGAGAAGGATAAATTTAAATTAGGGATGTGCTTGCATGTCTCAGACAAAGTGACTTTTTTGAATATTTGGAAATAATCTGATGAAGCTCTGAAAGGTATATATTCTACATGGGTCTTGCAGACAGAACTAAGTGTTCTTTTGTAGCTATCTGTTCAGTTAAGAAACATAAAGTAGAGAAAATTCCTTCTCAGGCTAGTCACACTCAACTCCTAATGACATCAAAAAGAACCTTTAATTTCCACTTCTAGACTAAAACAAGATTTATTTGCTTTTAGAATAAACATGTGCAGAGATGATGATTATAGCCAAGAGGGTTGATCCAAAGCTTACTGACATCCACAGCCTTTATAGCAGTTTTAAAAGCTTGCATCCATGCTGAATGAGAAAGTTGCTCTGCATCACAGTACTGCGTAAAGAAAGCTGGAGGCGTTCTGTTAAGTAGAACTGGTTTTATAAATTAGGAGGTAATCATCAATGACTTTTTGTGCTGTCAGTGGAACTCACTGTACTCTTTAAAACTTTCAGAGTAAATGGGACACACAGAAAGTGGCCACAAAAGAAGTCGCCATTAATGTTACAAAGAACATCAGACAAAGCGACAGGAGGAAAACAAAGAATTGTGTTAATTAATGAGGAAAAGCACAGATGAGGATGGACCTAACAATGCTTCACTGCAATTTGAATGTCATCAGTCACTGAAGATATGAAGATCTCCAGATGTTCCAGGTTGAATGCAGCAGGCTGCATTGTCTTGTAGAAACCAGCTGCAGACACTGTAGGATGTTTGAATGTCATTTGCCTAAAGCAGTTGCACTGCGCAGATATGTGCCAAAATTTGTGCCATTTGGTTTTTACTAAGTCTTGTATTATTTCCTTCTACATCCTGTTCTGCATTACTATTAGGATGAGGCTGGAGGATGAGAGGTGCAGTTCATCACAATTTAAACCAGGAAATGAAGAAATCAGTCTGCATTTTTAGTTGTAAAAGGTAAACCCACAAAATTCATTTAAACTGCTCACTATCATAAAACTCAAACCCAGAAAGTGACACAAAGGTGATTCCTACTAAATCTGTTTTAAACTATATATTGGTTATATATAGCTAAATCATATAAAAACATTTTTATATATTAATCCTTTAATTACTTAGTTTTAATTTATTTTCTGCATTGACAGGATTTAGGTCTTAAACTTGATATCTTTCATATTGCAATGACAGCTCCAAAAATAAACCTTACTTGATCAGACATAGTCGATTTGCTGTGCAGATACATACCTGTATCATAGTACTTCACGTTTATCATAAATACACAGCTAAAAGGAATATAAATGTTCAGTGTAGTAAAGACCAGGAATTAATTCAAGTTATTACTTCTCAATATAGAAGTAATAATATATATTCTCTGTGAGTTTGTATGTTTATGAAGATAAGAGTTAAATTTATTTGCCTCCCCCATTAGACATACGAGTATCCTTAGACGGCCATTTAAAATAACTATTCAGAAGTTGTTCATAAAAGACAGGTGGCATTGGGAAGAAAATCCATGTATGAGCTGTAAAAAGTCCTTTTTACACACTAGGTAAATAAGTATAAATAGAAATGTGGGCCTGAATCCTAATTTATTCCATATTAGGATCATTTCAATAACTTGCTGCTAGGTGTGAGAGTGCTTAATACTTTTCTTAGAGTACAACATATCTATGCAATAGGGAATCGTTTATTAATTATTCCAACAAAAATGCAAATTGAAATCTAGAGTCAGAGTGAGATTTCTGCATACAATGGCATAGGCTAAGAAATATTTATTTTTAGATGTCTTAAAAAGGAGCAAAAGTTTGTGGTACGCTTTCTGCAGGTCAGTGTGTTATCTAGTAAGAGATCTGGTGCTGTAAGTTTACATTGAAGATCTAAACAAGTACTGAAAATAGTGCTCTATGGGTTAAGACCATGGCAGTCTGCACACGTCCTTTCAACTTGTGGCTTTCCGCCAACTTGCTAGCAACATTATAGGACAGGAAGGGACCTGACTCACTCTAACAATACACAGTGGCTGTGGCAGCTCAGCAATATTAATTGAGAAATGAATAGCCATTGTTGGTGGCTGTGTACTGACCTAATTGAAAGCACATGGTCAGGATCCTGCATCATTTGCATATAACAGAAGATGAACCATTTCAGATCTGTGCCAGACTTGTAATCCGTTTGTGTTTCAAAGGATTTACTGGCAGAGAGAGTGCAGTGTAAACCTATATGATACAGGAAAGCTACAGAAAGTGGTTGATGATGCTGATGTATGAAAGAGTAGAGGGGGTTTTGAAGGAAGGCAGAAGAGAAGGTTCATTGTGTAAAAAGCTGTTCCACAGATAGTTGCCTTGGGTGGATGCCACATTTAGGGCATCTGGATGCAAGAACAAAGACGTCCTGATGGTGAGATTATTTAATAGCTAAGAAATTTCGTAATGTTGTGCTGATCAGATGCTTCCAATGTCTTGGGTCACACAACACAAGCAAGCCTCCAATGCTGCATAGCCCATTGGTATGTGAAACAGCCCTAGCTGCATGTCAGCAGTCAGCAGACAGGCAGTTTCTGAGTCTTGTATTCAGAGAATGAGATGAGACAGGATGGTTAGCAGAAGATGGTCTTGGTATACAATTATCTGGACAATGCTACAGACCTTGCTTATGTTGATCACATCCCCCAGCAGGGTGGCAGTTGTGGAGTGGTGAAGTCTGACTGCCCTGTATGACTTTCTCTGTTCATGATAACTTTCCTGAGATACTTCAAGATCCCCTAAACCTGTCTGTATCCTGAAACCTAGCTTTAGGGCATTCAAAAGCTGGATCTACTTTCTTTGGTACAGACCATGCCTAATGACAAACAACGTTATACACTCTTCTCATGTGACACATTGCTGTTCTTGTTCATTAAGTGGTAACTGAAAAGAAATTACATTGTATCTTAGATGGCTTCTTAGTTCTTGATGTGTAACCTTCCAGTGACCTTAACAAAAGTAAGAGCATGTTGTGGAGATATGGATCCTGCCTTTATACATAGATAGGGTTATATTTATGTTGTCTTTACTTTCCTTCTGCTAGAGCCAACCACCAGTAGAAACAACCAATTTGTTTATAAAATAATGTACCACTGTATAATTAAGGGTGACAGAATGTAGTCCATACTGCTTAAAACAATTTAAAGTCCTAAAAATAGATCCCTGTGCTGGTTTTAGTGGAAGAAGCAAGCTCAGAGGATCATCGGGACATCATCACTCCACGTGGCCTTCCTAAGAGTGAAAAGTCTTATTTACAAGGTCTGTTCTTTGAATAGCATCTTTCAAATATAAGCAGCTTAAATACAGGAAATAAAATTACCATGAGACAGACTTTTAGATAAAGGACTTGCAGACATCTCTGTCTTCTTATATGACAGGATTTTTGAAATGTAATTTTCCCCAAAAGATTATACCACTTAATTTGTTTGATGTCCCTTGGTTGCACATGAGGATTTCTACAGCTACACTGAAACTGTGCTTTCTGCTGGAGTGATTTGCTAGCATCCAGTGAGTTTTTGTCATTTACTTGGGTTCGGGTTTTAATCAGAAACAAACTTACTTTATCATGTTTCCATAATTCCAATCCAACGTATAGATAGGATTTTCCTCAGAGGTGTATATACATGTAAAATGCATTTTCTTCCACTATGTGAGAAATATAACCACTCAAAAGAAAGTGGATATTAGCTAAAGAAGAGAATTTACAGTTACAAATAGACATTGTTAGTCAAATTTATCTTCTCAAAGACTCAGTGCAATTTTATCTTTTAGTTTTCCTTCATTTTGTCCCTTATATTTCCTTAATGTATTTCATCATTCTACCATTTCTGTAGGACATTGACTGGAAGACACACAATTTTACTGTGTGACAACATTGATACTGAAAATACAGAGAAGTATAATTATTGTGTAAGCAATATATGAATATTGGGTTAAACATGCATTCTTGTTAGCCAAATGACTGAGACTGCATACAAACCAGAGAACAGGTATTTTTGATCTTCCTGGTATGTTCATATACATACATATCCACAGGCGCATGTCTCTGCATGTGTACATTGCAATGTCTTTAGTGCGTACTTCTGTTCTGCAGTGCCGGCATGGTTTTCTGAGAACCTTTTACTTGTGATTTTCATTCTGACACCCAAGTGTAAAATGTTTTAATATTTGAACTGAAATCTGGTTTACCTGCCTTATGAAAAGAATGAACTAAATAACTTCTGCACAGAAATGGTGTTTGAAAAAGCAAGCTTAGTTTTCTTTGGAAATAATGAATAATCTACCTAAATTCAAACTAGATTAACAGGAGCATTTTTGTACTCTCAATTTATCTGCAAATTATTGAAGGTTGACCTTGAACCTGAAAATGAAAATAAAGACAATTTTTAAAGTGTCTGTTTATTACTCCATGCCTTTTACATTCCTGTGTTTGTTGTTGATTTACCTTCAAGAGCTAAAACTCTGAGGTAACCTGCAAATAAAAAAGGCATTTGATATACAGTATTACCCTCGTGCTACTCAGGGCTCATCCAAATATAATGACTGTGGAGAGAAGGGATGACGTGCTCCTATCAGGCATGATATGCCCAAATAATGAAAGCTCCACTTCTCTTTGGGTGGTGATGATACCTATTTGTCCTTCTTCCTCTCTTGTCATTGTTACCAGTTGCACCCAGAAGATTCATTACTGAGATTACTGTGTATGAACACAGGCTGAGAGACACAGTGTTCTCTGAGACAAGACATGGGAATTGAGTATGACCAGCAGCAAAAAAAAAAAAAGAAGAAAAAAAGAAAGAAAAAGAGGGTGCAATAAGGGCTACAAAGTAGACAGATGTGAGAGCAGTATTAAAAAGTACCATAAGAGACAGCACAAACAGAATCCTGCTGGAGGGCCTCACTGCTACGCACAGAGGTGCAAACAGCTCTTTCATATGTACTCCAGTGACATACCAATATAGATAAGACTTAGGGCTGTGACTGGGGCCCCACTGAAGGCAAGATATGTGTGATGTTTAGTTTTCTGTGACACTGAAAAAAGAAGTCAGTGAAATAATGAGAAATTCTAGTCAGTCACTGTGCAGAGGTTTAAAAAGCAAAAATATCCAGTACATGGAAAGAAAGGCAGCCAAGTACAATGCCACAGAAAATGGCAAATGCTAGCAGCAAAGCTGTTAACTGCCTATTGAGAAGATCCATGGTCTCCAGGATTCCAGCAGCAATGGATTAGCAGCCAGAAGCCTGGTTCACATCCAGCAGGAGAATCAGCAAAGGTGGGGAGTAAAGGGGCCATGGTTTATTCTCCCTGTTTGTTCAGTGCAGGTATTGTAAATGCATGAAGCAATTAAAATACACAGCTAATAAAATACCCTTGCTCCTGCCTGAACTGGGAATCACAGGGTGGAGAAAGTAGCTGCTGTGTTGTTGAGCCTGTGCCATAGAAAAAAATATTTTCTTTCTTTCCTTTTTTTTTTCCCCCCCAAAAATTACACTGAACTTTTCCTTAGAGCCAGAAAGGGTTACTTGTGCTGAAATATCATCCCTATCCTAATTGCCTATGTCTCCAGTGTTGTCTGACAAGTAGCTTGTTCTCTTTGATTTCTGGCCAAGATGCTGACACGGCAACTGGCTTGTTTCCTGTGGAAAAGGAAGAATAGTATCTAAGGAATGGCTTTCAGATGTGCCAGAAAAAGGACTTGGGAACATGAGGAAGCCAAGGAAGCCACAGTCCAGCAGTCAGGCATGTAAGACCTCATGAAAATCTTGTGAACAGGACACTTCAAATTCAGAGGTCAGACTGTACCTTGCAAGCAGAGCCTTTTTTGCTGCTGGCAGTGATGGAGGGGGGAAACATGCTGCAAGCCAAGCCACCAGAGCAGTTGGGATTTGATGAACTTTGTTCCTCTCTCACCACTAGGGAATATGTGAGAGGTGGCATTTCTCGAATTAAATCTTAGGAGGTGTTACATGAGCCACAACGCTGTATACACAGTGTATCCACAGTACATTTTCATTCCACAGGAAGGCAAATTTGGCCTCATATTTTGAAGAACTCAATACACTGCAATGTTTCAAAACTAAACCTTCATTGTTCTTAGGCCAAACATTCCCCATTGAACTACTACCTTCCAGGAGCTTCCTTTTCAGATTTAATCAGTGAAGGAGGTGGAATAGGTACCAGGAAGGAATAAGATGTGGTGGTCTAAGATGCAGGGCTGCAAGACCTCTTGATCTATCCTGTTTTCATCCTGGGCTTTTCAAGTCCTTGAGTCTGATTTTCAGATTTTATTTTTCAGGTAGCCTATGCATGTTATCCAGAGTTGAAAGCCATTTTCCTGCTCATGAGTAAACTAGTGGCAAAGTTGGATCATTAATATAGGATAAAAAGTGAGGTGATTCACCAGAAAAGACATTTGTTGACTTACGCCACTTTAATAAGATAGACCTCAAGTTTATTTGCAACAGCTCCTTGCATAGAAAAGCTCATTGAACACTAAAACAGGGGATACACTCTGATCTTAAAGGTAGAACTAGGATGTTCATAAGCAAGAAGGAAGAAGGGAGAATGTAATAGCTTTTCTTTTCTTTCTAGATGATTTAACATAATTTAAGACCTGAGTGAGAAAAGTGGGATGCCTCTGTAAATCTGTCCTTGATAGACTGTTTGAAACAAGCAGTTTCAGATTGCTGTGGGTGCCTGATTAGGAAAGAAACAGGGTTGAGGGAGAGAGTGGTGTCACAGGTCAGGACTGAGCTGTGCTGCCAGTTGTATTAATTAGACTTGCTTGCACACCCTTGCATTATAATCAGTATTATTCAGCTTTAATTTAATTGCCATTAACCTTTGCAAAATACCCACATGTTTGGATACAGGAAAATATGTCCAGGGTATTATTTCATAGAAAGAACAATTTGCTCACAGTCAAAAAGCACCTTAAGAAAAGGCACCTTAGCTAATCAGCAGCCTATAATTAATCAGCTATGTGGAGCTGTCAGATGCAAAAGGCATGAAAATATTTATGGTCATTTGTAGCTGCTTTTACCAGGAAGTAAAACTGTTGGGCTTGTTCATGTAGGGCAGATAGAACTTTCCAGGGCACACATAGTAAGTAGCTTAATGTTCAGTTTGCTTGACTCAAGGGCTGAAGGCTGATTTAACCTAAAACATTCAGGTGCTGAGTGTTGCCCATACCCCTAAACCAGCTCTTCTACACTGCTGTGCATCCATGTTACCTTCAAATTACTTCCCCCTCCAGAACCCTTTTTTCCATTTCATTCAGAATATTAATCTGACATTATTTTTTCTGCATATTACTAGACACATTGTTACAGAGAGCGTAATTTTACTGATTCAGATATGGACTTGGGGAAGCTAAAGCTCATGATCAAAACTGCCAAGCACAGAAGCAAATTTAGTTTTCACTGATTCACTGTCCAGCCACTACCCCACCCAAGTAGTATCATTACTTCTGGGAATTGTTGGGACATAGGGAGTTCCAGTACTAATGGGCAAGTATAGTGTTCTACACAAATGATATTCATTATTCACCTGCAGTACTGCATTCAGCTCTGGGGCCCTCAAGACAAGAGGGACGTGGACCTGTTGGAGCTAGTCCAGAGGCCACCAAGATGATCAGAGGGCTGGAGCACCTTTCCTATGGAGACAGCCTTGAGAGATCCGGGCTTGGTCAGCCTGGAGAAAGCTCAGGCAAGACCTTTTAACAGCCTCCAGTACCTAAAGGGGCCCTACAAGAAAGCTGGAGAGGAACTTTTTACAAGGGCAAGTAGTGATAGGACAAGGAGAAATGTTTTTAATGAGGGTGGATTTAGATTAGATATTAGGAAAAAGTTCTTTACCGCAAGGGTGGTGAGACGCTGGAACAGGTTGCCCAGAGAAGCTGTGGCTGCCCCATCCCTGGCAGTTCAAGGCCAGGTTGGATGAGGCTTTAAGCAACCTGGTCTAGTGGAAGACGTCCCTGCCCATGGCAGGGGGGTTGGAACTGGATGATCTTCAAGATCCCTTCCAACCCAAACCATGCTGTGATTATTCATGTTTCTGATTCAAAACCATCTTTCAGATGAACTAACATGTTTAAAATCACTGCTGAGGCAATTATTTTACACCCACTTCTGGAATGCAGTACTTCACTGCTTTAGCTGGGATTTCACACCTAATAAATGAGGATTTTTTTGTCCCTTGTCTGTGCTTGATATCATGGCAAACTTTTGACAGTTTAGAAGAATAACTAATAGATACAACAGAATAACTTAAAGAATATATACTAGGCTACATTTTCCAGCAGGAAGTTGCTGTCATCACTTCTTACCTGTCTGCATGCTGTGTTTTCTTGCAATGCACTAATTACTTGTACCCAAGGTAAGAAAGCAGTTTCTTAAGCCTGGCCTATATAGGTATTTTTCAGTTTCCTCTAATAAGCTCTCACTGGTATTTCATGTTACAAATGCATTTTAATCACAGGGTGAATCTATGCTGCCAAATCACTTAGCTCTCATTCTTGGTCCTGGATGCTCATCCCAGACCATCTGCACTGCACAAATGTGCATGTTCACTCCCGTTGAACAGGGAAACAACAAAACCAGTTCCCTCTGTCATAAAGTCAGGCTGGCCCAGGAGCTGCTCCTTGCAGGACGCACAGGTTACGCTGTGTCTCTCCCTCTGCTCTACAGAGACCTCTACCACCCCACAGGCATCCCAGCCTGGCACACCCATGGGCACCCTTGCTTTATGCCCCAGGGCATATCTCACACAGCATCAGAATAATGTTACAAGCACCTTCTGAGACATATCCTTTAATTACTTTGAGAAAGGTGTTTTCACACATTGTGAAAGCCAGTTCCTATCAGCTCCTCCTTTCCAGCTTCGTGGGGAACACCACCTGGGCAGCCCAACAGCAGTCCAAGCTCTTAGCATTTATGTCCTCCTTCTCCAAGCAGAGCAACCCCACACACATCCCTTGTTTCTTCCTTAGCTCAGCCCCTCTGGGATCTTGCATTTGTTCACACACATTTCACTGAAATACACCACTCTTTCCATTTCTGTTCATCACACATTTCGGTCCACCTATATACCCAAGTGCTCTCAGATACACATTCACTGTGCCCAAGTTTCAAGAACTGCCCCACTGTGTCAGAAATTGCAGTCTAGGTAAAGTCAGTTGTTATCTCATGTCATTACTGCAGGCTTGGGCCTGCAAGGGGCTGCTCACAAAATGCCACAAGGCTCTCTGAAGGGCTCTCTATGTGGATGGGTGTACAGAACTGTAACTGCCGGTCCTCCAGGACAGTCAGTACAGTTTACAGAGGCTAAAAACCACACAACCAAGAACATATTATTCCATTTAATTAGCCTAATAAAAGTGTTAACAGTCCAATAAAGTAATCATTGTCAGCCCAGTTACACAGTGATACACCAATAGCCGAAATTGTCCAGTTATTACAGCCCATTCCCAGGAAGGATACCTGCTCTCAGCACCTACCCTGCTGTCTGGGGTTGTCCTTGCACCCTAGGTCAAAGGCACTGGTCTTCTCCAAGAAGAAAGGGGGAAGCCTGGGAGGAATATGATGTTAATAGTCATAATTTTCCACCTCATCTTCTCCAGGAGGAGTATGACTGATGCTGTGGGGCTTTTTCCTCCTCACTGTGGGTCTTTCTGCAGTAATTTTGTCCTGGGTTCAGCAGTAGCAGTCATTTTTTCTCCTTCTTAGTAGCTGGTGCAGTGCTGTGTTTCTAACTTTCGGT